>CM036540.1:24147901-24202901 GCA_020745685.1 Tautogolabrus adspersus | reverse complement strand
GATATACAAAAAAAAAAAAAAAAAAAAGTATTGGGCGTCTAGGACTTCTCCTAACAATATTGGGTAATTTCTTGCTTTTAATGACCAAATAATCCAGGCAGACTCCTGCACACTGTCTGAACTGCACAAAAACATTGGCCACGTTTTGATACCAACATGTGCCAATATTTTTTGTGCAATTCAAACAGTGTGCAGGAGTTTGCCTGGATTCATTATTTTCTATTCTATTTATGAAATAGATGTCGTTTTTTAAGTTGATGTACTCTAAGATACTATGAAATGAAAACAACAGAGATTGAACGGATTAAAAACAGTATTAAATATATTTGGACAACCTTAAAGCAGACTGTTTAAAGATGTCAGTTTAAGGCTCCGTGTTCTTTGGGTGAGTTTGGAGTTTGGAGCCCTGAATTTTGATTAAGCCCGAGACGTCTTCATCTTAAGAAGGAAGTCAAGTTGCAGCTGGTTGTTTCAGGTCTGGTCAGTTGTAAAGAGTTTTTTTCCCACTAAATGTGTGCACATCCCACAGTGTGTAGTAAGTTGTTTTAAGCTCCTGTATGTTTACTCTTCGCTGGTCGGCTCTGGCTCTTCACACACTGCTGTACTTTTTAACTAAATACACAAACTACTGCTGCTGCTCCTGCTGCTGCAGAGAAAGTCCTACGACAATTTCTCCCGTTTTTCCTTCTGTGCAGTCGCTCTTTACACACAGCAATCCCTCGACAACGCCATAAAGAAGTCCTGTCATTACACATGCTTTGATTTTGTTTTACACTGAAGCAAACAATGCTATGCATAACGCTGCTCTAGTGTGTTTTTAACACTGCATGCTGACGTTCTGGAAGAAAGTGTAGCAAGACACAACAGCTACACCATCTAGAGTTTGCCTTAAATAAGCAGGACGGTTGAAGAGAGACAGGGAAGTCATGGAAAGAAAGAAGGAGGTCTCTGTCAACATGGTGCATGCTCCAAAAATCTGAGCTAACACTGGCCCATTGTTTTACATTACAGTTTGTTTAGCATCAGTATCGCTCTCTGAACATTGATTATAGTTCGTTAAACTTATCTTCTGCTCCGAGAGCATGGAGCTCCTGGAATTTCTCCCATATTCGCAAACATTTTAACTCGCTCTGATCTAGCTGCTAACTTTTTCTTCTTCGATTTAGCTGCTATTTGCGGCTAGTTGCACACATACAATGTCCTCCATTTGTAACGGCCCGTCCTGTTCTGCACTCTTCCCAATTTATCAGACGTCGTCTTTGCTCTGTCACTACTTTCTCTAACGGCCAAAGATTGTCCCTGCCTAATTCTGTATTTGTAGCTTTTATATAACAGAATGTCAAGGAGGAATACAGTCAACATTTCACCTCCTACAGGTGTTCTCTGTGGCTGCAAAAGTCCAACAAACAGAAATATTCTACTGCACCTTTTGGCAAATTGTTACAGAAAGTTCAGTCTGACAGTTTTGGTGAATTTCCTTGTTTTTAGCTGCTTATCTTCTCGGTTGCACGTGTAAAACTTCCTTGATTCGTAACAGTTCATCTCATCCTGCTGGCTCGCCCGTTTTCCAAATGTTGACCTGCTTCTGTTACTACTATCTCTGCCAGCTTTAAAGGCGGAAAATGTTGCCGCCTCATTCTGTCTTTGTACCTTGTATGTACCAGAATGGAGAGGAAGAATAAAAGCAACATTTCACTTTCTTTATGGCTGCAAAAGTCCAGCAAACAGAAATATTTGACTGCATCATTTTGCACACATTTGCACAAACTTCAGCCCCACACATTTGGTGTGTAAGGAAACCTTGAGAACTCTGCCAAAATGTTAAATCAAGTTCTGTTGGTTAGAAAAAAGTCTGGACAGACAGCAGGCGTTTAAAGAAGGTGCAGCAGGTGCAGAACCAGTTCATGATGTTCTTAACTGGGATCACTGGGTGTCTGTTTTTTAATCTGAGAGACGAAAAGCTCAACCAAATATTCAGCAGTAAATGTATTCATTGTGTGTGTGCATGCATGTGTGTGTGTGTGTGAGATGAACTGACAGCAGCGGCTTCTCGCTCAGTAATTGTTTGCAGAGTGCTCGACACGACTCCCGCTGACCTTTAATTTCAGGCTTTGTGATGAAACGTGCACATCGCCGGCCCTCGTTTGTCTCCCTGTTTGTTCTGCTTGAATGTGTGTGCGTGTGTGTGTGTGTTATTTTCCTCCTCTGCCTGTTGGCGTGTGATTTACACTCCGGGCATGTTCGAGCGCGCCGTGTGCCATCGATACTGTTTTTATTACACCTTGTGCCAAGTGCTAACAGCCGGATACGAGGCGCGGCGACGAGTGGCTGCAGCACAATTAGCATAATTGAAATAATAATAATGCTAACGAGCTTTCTGAGTGGAGGCAGAGCAGAGACGAGAGGCTGAGCGCCGGCCGATGGGCTGTCTGGATAGCAGTGTGTGTAATTGGGATAATGGGCTGGATTTAGTGGTGGAAGTGATGCTTCTGATGAAACAGGTGCCAAATTCAGCGAATCGCTCGTCTCTCTGTTTGTTTTATCGTTCAAACCTGCGTTTGTATCAGCTCTTTGTCTACAGCAGGATTTATTACAAATACAACTAAAAAAATCTGAATCAAAGAGACTTAATGATAAAGAAACGCCATGATGCTGATATTAAAGGACCATTCTGCACGTTCCTTTTAATAATGAATGACTCTTACAACTCTGTCATTTTACCACACTGCACTGTAAAAATGCTCATGTTCATTTCTTTTAGCGTCGTGTTCACAACTACCACAGTGAAGCAGACATGGTCATTAAAATGTTCAATGTTCACACTCCCAAAAATAAAATGAAACAAGGCATAAAAGAAGGAAAAAAGACTTGAGGAGGAGCTTAACAAAGACAGACTTCCTCAGCGCCATCTTTTCTCCACTGTGTCCGGTCCCTTGTCTTTGTATTTGAGTTATCAAAGTCGTATATTCTCAGGAGAGATGGGAAGGAAGGATTTTTTATCGACTTTATCAAAGAATTTTCAAGTAACAGTTTTCTTAATCTGGAATCGTAAAAACCAAGTCTCTGGTGTGCAAAGATTAGATGAGTCAAAGGTACATTTGATAATTTAGCTTTTTTAATCCCACACATCGTGATTGAAACCAAAAATTTAAGAAAATCAAAAGCTTAGCAGATTAAACCGTAAATCAACTTTTAAATCAACAAGTTGGTCAAAACTTTCAATACTTTTCGTTATCACGTGTTTTAAAACGATGCAATCTGATTTTGTAATGGGTTACACCGGACAAAACAGCATAAAGTAAGCTTCTCCAGCATCTGCAACATAAAACTGATGCTTAGACAACAACAACATGCATCAGTCACGATGACAGTACATCACAAAATACCCAGCGTGTATATTTTTGATGCGGTCTCATCATTTGGCTGATGATGTGCTGATTTACTTGACTACATATCTCATTGTTTTATCCGTGTGTTGTTGTTGAAGGCTGTTTCCTCCTGTACAGTCAGCTCTGTGCTTTAAAATAGCATCGCGGATGAAAACAGATGCTTGTGGATGTGTTTTTTTTTTCTCACAGGAAGTCATTGAAAATATCTGGTGGTGAAAGTGTTGAAGGCTGCCGCGCTGTGATTCCTCTCGCTGTTATTTTCAGTTTTAACACTGTTGTGTTTTCTGACACTTTACTCCCAGCGAGCCTCCTTTAAAACCGTCTTCAACACACCTGAGCTGCTCTCCTCCTCCACCTCCTCCTCCTCCTCCTCCTCCTGCACGCTCTCTACGCTGCCGTCCGTTCACCCAGTCGGAAGAATTAGCTTCCAACAAACCGGCCTACAAATGAGGCATTAAGCATTGGTAATGGGGGTGCAGAAAGGTCACGGCTGTATTAATCTGCCGTCTGGGGAATACACCCCTGAGCCGGGAAACACACACACCGAGAGAGAGCAGGCGAGTTTCCAAAAACAAACCCAGAGCATGAATAAATATTTATCTGCGCCCGGGCCATCATATTGATCATAAAGTGTTTTAGGAAACAAAACAAGCGGGAAAATGAGATTGATGTAAAAATATTCGGCTGTTGCTTTGAGCGTTTCCCCCTCAGACTCTGCGAGCGTCTCTGGGACGAGAGCAGAGGTCGCTTCCTGCTGGAGCATCGATTTTATTTCAGGATTAGCCAGGATTTCCATCTACTGCTCCTTAAATCAACAGCTGAAAATTAAGTCACTGCTGTTTTACCATTTACACACTCAGTTAAAGTCTTTTTTTTAACTCCGAAAAATGATGCTGAAGCACAATCGTATATTTTGTACATATTTTTTCAAGTTATTTTTTTGGGTCTTTTTGCCTTTTTCGGATTGGACACCTGAACAGAGACAGGAAATGTTGGGAGTGGGGGATGACATGCTGCCAAGGGCCGAGGTCGGATTCGAACCCATGGCCGCTGTAATGAGGACTTTTGTCTCCGCATATGGGGCGCACGTCATAACTGCTAGGCTATTGCGCCCCACAATCATATCACTTTTAATCAAAGTACATTCACACATGACCTCTAACCAGTGATCATTGGAAGGTAGATTGTGACACAAAAGCTACGTATTAAAGGATTCATCTTTTTCCTCTCATCTTAAAAATGACAAACATTTGATTTGTAGTCCTAGCGTGCCATGAAGATCTCTCCATCCTGGAAAAGCTAAACCAATATCTACCCTCATTTTACTGCTCCATTTCTTGACCCAGAAGCTTGTTGGTCGTTTGGTTTTCTGTTACCCAGACTGGAGTATTGGTTGATAACAAGCGAAGTGTATCGTGTCGTGTCATATAGTATCATATTGTATAATTTTATATGCTCACATATGGCTGGGGATAAACTTGCTGCTGTGCACGTCCTGAGAAATTAACGTGAAAGGGTAGTAAGATGCAGTATGCACATGAACAGTAAGGGCCAGTGTAGTGGCAGAGGAGATGTGACGGCGTCAACACAGCAGTGGGAACAAAAAAGGCAAAAACTTTCATCCTCAAATATCTGTTCATTGTAACTGCACAGAGACAAACATGTCTGTCAAATTATCTGGGACGCAAAACTACATCTGTTGATGGAGAAACAGAGTTTAGTTCTAGTATTGTAACAAGCATACATATGTTTGATTTAAGTAATACAATATTGTGTGTCTCTCTGTGTTTCAGCGGTGTGGGTTTAGCTCGAGCACACTTTGAGAAGCAGCCGCCGTCCAACCTGAGGAAGTCAAACTTCTTCCACTTTGTTCTGGCGCTGTACGACCGGCAGGGTCAGCCGGTCGAGATTGAGAGGACTTCATACATCGACTTTGTGGAGAAAGACAAGGTAACACTCATTTTTTCTCACATTAATCATACATCATTGAGTCACACTTTTACTTATTTAGATTAACTCCCAGCAGCGACCTCCGTAGTTGAAAAATGAAGCCAATGTGAAAGTGCAGAATCCTGCAGTTCGTCGAGTGTCCGCTTGAGGCTGGCTGCAGAAGCATCAGAAGTCACATACACACCCATTCAAAAAGCCGGTTTTGTTTACAGCCTGGTTCAAAAAAGGAAATAGATCTGCTCCCTGCAGGAACAGATCGGTGACGACTAAAGCCTGTGACCTGCGGAACTCCTGAAAAAACGTCATTCTCTATCACCAACAAATCCAACATATCCTCTGGTTTATTTATTTTTTGATTGGTTCCACTAGATGAAATAAAAATACTATTAACAGTACTTCTAATACTTCTGATAATAATAATAATAGTAGTAATAGTGATAATCTCCAGACAGGTTGTGAGAGTTTGTGTCGTTTGATCAGCTGCCAGCTGGCACCACTTCTTCTCCTCCGATCCACCCACTCACTCGCTCACCTCACCTCGGCTTTGACCTCTAGTCTCTCGCCCTGACATCCCCTGACACACACATACACACATGAACACACACAGACATGCACACACACACACACACACACACAAACACACACACACACACACACACACACACACACACACACACACACACACACACACACACACACACACACACACACACACACACACACACACACACACAGAAGCACTGGGACTGAGCCAACACTCCCGGGCACAGTTGGCACGGAGCGGCCGGCTGACAGAGACTGAAAGCAGAGAGAGATAAAACAGAGGGAAAACGACTGAAAAGAGAAAAATAGAAGAAGAAGAAGAAAGAGAGGAAACAAAATTTGGAGGAAGAGGGTGTCATGTCAAGATAGAAAAATGAGAGATAAAGGAGAGATGGTGATACCAGTTACAAAGGAAAGACGTTTAAGAAGTCCAGGAGTGGGTCTGCATCTCGATAGCCTGGGGATTTAAAAAATAATCTCTGACCATTCTTAGATTAACAGAAATGTTCACTCCCTTAGAAAAATGGACACTAATTCAATTATTGTACCAAAAATGAGCTAAATTCTGATTGAAACCAAAGACAACTACAGACAAATGTGTTTTCCCAGTTTTGGTGACAATCACATAACCCTGAGTCATACTTTTTACTGCAACTTAAACCACAAAGATAAAATATTAAACTCAGCTTTCTTTTCTTTCATGAACCAAATACGTTTGAAGTTTCAGTCGTTGACAAAAATGGCAAGGGCATTATATAACTAATCTTATTATAGATAATGCTTCAATAAACTTCACTGAAAACCTTATTTTTTCATTCTTGGAATTAAACACGACGGGGGAAATTGAAGGAGCATCAAAATAAAGATATATTTCTGTAGTTTTATGGATCCAAACTGTTGACTTATTAGGGTTGTTAAAATGTTTGTTACTTTTACGATACTGCTTTCACCCTTTGTCTGATTTTAAACTTGAATTTTTCATTTTTTTTGCCAGTAATATTCCCATTGAGACACAAAATCTTGTTTTAAGATTTATTTTTGGCCTTTTCATGCCTTCATGTAGAGACAGGACAGTGGATAGAGTCAGAAATCGAGGACAGAGAGAGTGGGGAACAATATGGGGAAAGGAGCCACAGGTCGGATTTGAACCTGGGCCGCCCGCTTGGAGGACTATAGCCTCTGTACATGGGGCGTTCACACTAACCACCAGGCTGCCGTCGTCCCCACAAAAACCTTTTTTTTTTTTTTTTTACAAGTTTACAAACGAGTCCTGGTCCAAAGCTGAATAAAAAGTAGTTTCATACTAATAACAAAACATGACAATAACAGGCAGGAATGACATTAAACTACAAATGCAGCAATAAGACATGCTTAAATAATTCTTATTCTGAGTTTTGAAGTCTTAAAAGATAATGAAATGCTCTAGTTTAAGGTGACCTTTCAGCTTAGACCATGAGGAGGGAGCGGTATCATCAAACACACTAAATAATAGAGGTTTTTTATTTCTTAACTTTAATCAGAACGAGAGTCAAAATGATGAGTTTTGGAGCCAAAAGAGAGATAGTCTGACTTTTAAAATCAGTCCCTCAAATCACAAGCAAACTGAACTTCATTTGGGGGGGGGGGTGTTGGGTTTATTGTCTGTAGTATTTGTGCAGAATTTGTGCACGTTTGACTTTGACAGCAGCAGCTTTAACTGTGAGCTCTGAAGCCTCCTGCTGTTTTCAGCCTCACACTAACACTCAGGCTGAACATGTTTTATCTCACCTTCATCACACTGATCGCTGTGTAATGTGTGTGTTTGGGTGTGACAGGAGTACAACGGAGAGAAGACCAACAACGGGATCCACTACAGGCTACAGCTCCTCTACAGCAACGGTGAGTCTGCAGGACGTTTACAAGACGTTTAATCAGAAGTTATTATTTTTAGTTTACCTCACAGAACACAGGAGTTCCTGATCTACTAGCTGCCTGAATTGGTCACTTTAACTGTTTGACTTTTCTGTTTTAAATGGTTAGTTAGGATCCAAGAGACACAGAAACAGAACTAATTTAGGTAGCTAAGTAAGATTTTCATGTGAAGGACAAACTGCTGACTACGAACACACTCCTTAAACTGACTGACAGAATGATATTAAAACCAAATTGAACCTTTTCTAAATGGCAGTCGTGCAGGTCAGGTGAGTCTTTATGTGAACTGGTTTCAGGTTTGCACAACTGATTGATGGAGTTGATTTAATGGCCGCTTGCTCCCATAGGTGAATCTATGTGTGTGTGTGTGGGTGTGTTTGCAGCTGAACTTTGCTGCATGAATTAGAGTTCAGAATTTGTGGAGAAGGAATTTATATTAAAGGTCACCTCAGTGGAAAACTTTTTTTATTATCAGCAAAGAGAGACAGAAAGAAAGAGAGCGAGAGAGAGAGAGCGAAAGAGAGAGAGCATCTGGAGTATCGGACAGCTAACTAAACCTGAACTCTGGTTTGTCCATCCGGGGGGGGGGGGAGTGGAAACATACACTTGTCTCTGTGCTGGCTCCGCTCCAGCCCTGCACTCAGACCCCTGCAGGAGCTGCAGATAAAGTGAGACATAAAAGAGTGTTTTCTTCCAAAGGGGGATAAATCACTCTAATATGAGGCGGCATCGTTGGATTAGCATCGTACGGAGGTAATTGACCTCATCTGCAAGCGGGACGGATAGCCGCCATTTATGCCGCTGACTGCTCACACTCGGCGTCGGAGCGAGAAGTGAATCATGTCAATTAGAAAGCACAGGAAGCTGCGAGGAAACAGCCCGACAAACAAGAAGAAGAAAAAAACCCGAAGCCACAGAATACAATTAGATCTGCTGCGCCCGCTAACAGGTGTTCCCTGCAATTTGCTTCCTCCACCCCATGTCGTGTTTGTGTCACATTTACGCTCGGATGCATAGCTAATAAAAGACAAGCAATCCTGATTGATATTTAATTTGTGTGAGAATGAGGATTCCTTGTTATCCTTGAGGAAAAAGGCAACAGGGGGGGAGATGAAGGGGGAGACGTGGGGGGAGGGCTCGGCAGTTAAAGGCGGGTTTGGCCTATAAATAATAAACAGCTCTGGAGCAGCGCTAATGTTTGTTTTTGCTGAGGGGGGTGTTAGCGTAGCCGGGACGAGACGACAAGAAGAGCTACACAAACATAAACACACAACCGGGACATAAATAATAAGAGAATTCATTTACTGAACATTATTACGAATCACTGCTTTTGTTTTTTTTCCCTGCAAACTGAGATCAAATTAGCATTTCAGGCTAATGCATGAATGTATGTTGTGTGTAAGTGTGTCGTCACACAGACAGTCTCACTCACACTCACAGAATTCTGACTGAATACTGTGTGTGTGTGTGTGTGTGTCTTCAGCTCATTAGTGTCTGTGTGCTTTTTTGTTTTTCAGGCATCAGGACAGAACAGGATCTTTACGTTCGACTCATCGACTCCATGACCAAACAGGTGAGAAGATATAAAACCTCGCACCTAAAGCCACATTTTGACTGACACCTTGACCACCAGTGAAGAAACAGTAAATATTAGATATGTTTAATACTTACTATCTAATCCTGTTGTGTGGGGGGAATCTCTATGACAGTAGAGCACACACTCCATGGATTGTCACATGAACAAAAAGAATCAGGAGGCTAGCTGACTAAAGAAAGAAGCACAACAACCACAGCAAATCAGTTTTTTCTCACCTGAAATGTGTGAACAGTTAAGCGAAACAGGCTTCTGCTTCTATCGCCTTATTGCATACAGTTTTTACATGTTTGTTTGGCTCATATTTCTACAATGGTGTCGTGTAGAAAAATGATTCAGACAGGAGTTTTCTTTCTATCTGTGATAACGCTACACAAAACATAGATTGATGTTGGACGGTTTATAAGCTTGATTGTTAAATTGTTGCAGCAGCTTTTCAGAGCAAAAAATGCAGCACTGGAAAATGAAATACACAGTTAATAAACCCTTACGCTAGAACGTGGAAATATGTACCACGAGAAAGACTAATTAACAATATTAAATAATACACTTAAATGTAATTACTGTTAATTTATTTACTGTTAATATACAGTACAGGGGTGTACGGGTGATGATGAGCAGATACATTGAGCAGGGGTGTTGAATTTGCAAAAGACAATCATGCAAAGTTCAAAGTTGAAGGTGTTAAAGAAGCATGAAGAGCAAAGAACAGAGTGCACTTCTAATGAGACAGAGACCTTCAGGATCAGGGTTCACTGCTCACAGTGGAGAGTTCCAAAAGTGAGGGAAAGTTACAGTGAGCTGAAAATGAGGAGATAATGATGGAGTGGTTTGGAAGCAATGTCAGGATTTCCAGAATAATAGGGTTAGTTTTTAGCATTAGTGTTAGGTTATTTAACAGAACAACTTTCTGACAAACATTAATAATGGGAGAAATGTGTCACTTCGCAGACTCCACACCAGGGAAGTGTGATTTTTTTTGTCAATTACACACCAATACGTAACATTAAGCATCATAGCATGTTCACATTAGCACAGTTACGCTGTTTTCACATATGCACTCCTGATAATGTGTAGACAATTTCTGGGCGATCTCCACTGAAGTCGTCCTGATCTGGTTGTTCACAAGTGCACCTGACAGCATTCAAAAAGAATGATGCGGAAGTAATGGACGAAGCAACAGAGTGGTATATCAGCTAGTCATCATATTAGCATACCTACACAACGTGTCAGCATGTATGGTGTCCCTTAGAGGTCAGCATAATGACGTCATGTGTTACTGCTGTTTAAATGTTCAAATGAGTTTCTGGAATCTTATGCTGCTGTTGGCATTCTCCACTACTCCACCAGTTTCCCAAAGCTTTTTGGCTTTCTGCTCAAAAGTTGTTTTAAATTTGTACCAGGTGAACAGTGAGAATCATCTCAAAAGGAATCTAGTAGTCTTGCAGAGTCTAGAAGAGACACCCTGCAAGATCCCAATTATTTGCAAAATCTTAGTCTGTGACTAAAAAGTCTGAGTAGCTAACACATTGTCTTTAGACACGAGAGGTTGTCAGACATTAGTCTAAGAGCCTTCTGTTGTATATTGAATTACTCCGAGCTCAGGTCCTGATAAGCTTAGCAATAAGGCTGGATGCAGGGCAAAACCGCATGCATTGCAGAAATGTGTTTGTTTGATGGCAATTGATTGTAATCAGTTTCCGCTTACATAACAGAAACCCTTAGCATTCATACATCCATATATTTAGATAGATAGATAGATAGATAGATAGATAGATAGATAGATAGATAGATAGATAGATAGATAGATAGATACTTTATTGATCCCGAGGGAAATTCAAGGCATCCAGTAGCAGTATACAAACATGCAAGACACATAGCAATTGTTACATAAACACCCCCTGTCCCCCCTCCCATACATATATTACCCGACAACAAAGATTTAAGGAGCCCCTATATATAAGAATAAAAAATTAAAATTAAACCTGTGCAATTGTAAATAGACCTATACAACTTATATAATGAAATGTACAAAACCTGTGCAGGAATAGAAATATATGTGCAATTTAAAAGAAACCTATAAACAGTTAAAGAGCATCTGTAATTAGACCTGTATAAGAGATGAAGAGTGTTGACCTTCTGAAGGTATGTGTTGTTGTACAAGTAGAGTTTAAGATGGGGGTAGTGCAAGGAATGTGAAAACAGATATTAAACAGTTAAGTTTTAAGTTTTAATTTTAAGTTCATTTCTTGAGATCTCAAGAAAATGGCTGAAATTAACCCTTTAAAACAAGAAAACCTGCTTTTGTTAAGCCTAGATAACGAGATAAATAAGTCGAAAACGAGAAATGTACTCATTATTAAGGAGAAACTGAGTTCAATAAATGCAGTAATGCAGGTCTACTTTGGGCTTCCATATTTTAAGATGTTTTGCAAACTGGAAATATTTCTCGACACTGAGTTCTTTTGCAGAAGCTCAGCTGGTTTCCACCTATGAAAGCCAACTAAAACCACTAATTTACTCTGACCCACTGTGACTCTAGAAACCTGCCCTCACCTTACACAAGCCCAATTATTAAACATCAAATAAAACAAATCTTTCCTCTTTACAGCCCCAGACTCTTTCCTTACACTCTGTAACTTCACCTAACCCTTAGAAACTTCTCTTTTTACAAGAAAAAGTCTCCTCTTAACCCTTCCTCTGACTCTCCCTCCTCCTCCTCTCGTCCTTTCTTAAACTCTCACAGCTCTGATATGTTTTCCTTTCCAGCCGTGCAGCTCGTTCTTTAGCTGACTCCAGATCCTCCTGTTCCTCCCACTTTTCCGGTTTTCACTCACTCAGAACCCCTGTGTGGGATCTGAACCTGTGAAAGCTTTCTCTGCCAAGAAAAAAAACAAAACAACCCCAAATATTTTCATATTTCAGTCCGTCCTGCCAGTCGACCTCCTCGCTTCATTCCTGCAGTTCACTGAGCTCCAGATTCTCCTGCTGGCCGTAAAGCCTCCGTTTAACTGTTTTAATAAGAACAATAAAAAACTAAGAGTGTCAAAACGTTAGATACTATGATAAGTTCCCCATTCCTCACTCACTGCTCTTTCTGCATCATGTATCTTATTGCTATATACTGGAGCTGGGACTTTATGACTGGTACAGAAGACACTGGTCCACACCATGACTAGATGAACTAATATTGTGGTCATGTCTCTGTAAACTCTCCAGCCCAAAGTTCAATATACAATACCCTGCTTTCCCCAAAGTTATGTAACCAGTTACCATTGGCCTTCTACAACACAGAATCAAAAATAATTGATTATGATTATGCATAAGAATAACTGCTGATATTTTACCCATTACTGCAAATTTCCTAAAAATAATCAGAGTGATAATTCAATTACATTAGATGTTAGTGCAATTAGCTTTTTACGACCAAAACTTACACTTACAGCTAGGCAGCTACCTCCATTAGCCATAGTTATGAGAGATGGATGGATGGATAGATGTAAAGATAGATGTAAAGATAGATGGGTGGATAGATTGATAGATAGATACAGTGAAACTGGTTCTTTGTTATTTGGGGAAAAACAGTTTTTTAGTGTAATTATTATCCCTCATATACATCAAATAAACTCTGCACATATGAAACACTGGTATAACCCTCATCCTTTCCCCCCAGCTACACCTCCTCCTTATTTAACCCCCCCATCATCTTATAACCCCCCCTCCCCTTCTGGTTTGAGCCTGTCGGCATGTCACCGATCGATGTACCGAGCGGCTCCTCAACAAAGCGTCAGCCGTGGAAACCGATCAATACGCTCTAATGTGGCACAGCGACGGCACACAGGAGACAATAATCCTGACACCTCCTCCTCTGTGACACACACACACACACCTTCACCTCCCACTACATGACACTCCATTGGTCGGCAGTCAGAGCTGACAGACGGGTCGACTGGAGTCCCCACAGATCGATAAGACCCCGTCAAGGGCCGTCAGAGTCCCAGAGTCAGAGCGAGTCAGAGGTGCATTAATGCAGATTAAACTGTGGAGAGACCCTCACCTCACATAAGGACCCCAACTCGACCTTCATACTGTCTAACAGTCTGAGGGTCTCAGTGTGACTGCTGCTGTCATAGCTGTGGTTGAATTTTCTGTTAAAAGAGGAAGTCAAAGCATCCTCACGTTTCACAAAATATCTTCAATTTTTCGCTTACACATTTAAAAAAATAAATACTTCACTTTACTTTTGGAGATATGGCTGTCCAAACAGGTCCTGACTTTCAAGATTTGTTTTCACTTTCTGGAAAAAACTGTATCCAAATGTTTTTCAAAATTGTAATATTTAACTTTCACTAACTCCGCCTTCTAAAAAAAACAACAACAATTTAACAGAAGATCATCATAATCGACTACAACTTGTAAAACTAACTCACACAAGTCCTCACTTAACTTGTTGATCTTTATGTTCCAAAATAATGTTCTCACACTGTAAAAACTTTATCTCTTCCTCACAAGACTTCCAGAAATTTTTTCACACATTCAGAAACTGTTTTTATTCACTAATGTCTTTGCCTTCCAAACATTGAATCAGTTCACTGAAATGTCCTGATTTCATACAAACTATCCACACTTTTTACACAGTATCTTCAATGACTTTTTTCAAATAGTTCCCAGTTTTCCAATAAAAGGTCCCAAGTTTCCAAAAAGTTCCTCATTTCCAAAGAATTGTTTCCAATTTTACACAAAGTTCCCAATTCACTAATAAATAGTCTAAAACATCCCCATTTTCTTTAAATGTTCTGACTTAAGAAAATATGTTGCTCAAGGACATATCCCTCAAACACTTTTCTTACTTTCCATAACATCTCTACTTTCTCAAAAAGTTTCCTGACTTATTGGTCCTCACAGTGCAGGTGTTAACCTGCAGCTGGTCCTCACAGAGATAGAAATAAAAAGCACAGGCTTCCTGCAGAATGTGGACACAGAAACAGTCATAAAAGTAGACATACAATCACACACTGGTGGGATTCTTGCATCAGGAATGATGATGTATAAATATTGACCAAATCTACACACAGACTGTGTGTGTGTGTGTGTGTGTGTGTGTGTGTGTGTGTGTGTGTGTGTGTGTTATTGTTGAGTAATGTGTGTGTCTGATGCAATCCCTGCTGGTCAAACTGGAGCGTTTTAATCCAGAGGAACAGAGCCAGGACCGGGATCAATAATGCAGGAGAGGTCGTTATCCTAAAAGTATTGTCCCCCAGGGTGTGTGTGTGTGTGTGTGTACATGTGTGTGTGCAGGGCGGAGGTCTGTTTTGACTATAAAGGTGGATGAGGTAGTGGTAGGTCATTGTAGGAATAGAGGGAAGGATGCACGCGTGCAGACACACACACACACACACACACGCGCACGCACACACACACACACACACACACACACACACACACACACACATATACACACACACACACACACACACACACACACACACACACACACACTTACTGGAGTTCATTTGCAACCACCAGGGCATTACAAAAAGAAACACACACACATACACACACTCAGCGGTCATCCGTCATCCGGACGCTGACATGACAGCTCGGTGGGGGTGAGGAGGGGGGCTTCATCCTGGGGCGCCGCCCGCCATCTGGCAGGGAATTCTGGGAAGGCCGGAGGAGGCTGAGACCACCGAGAGGGAAGGAGGAGGGGAGTCGGGTTTGTGGTTGGCGGCCATCTTTGACTTTGTTTTTGGGAACAAAATAAAAGGAAATACCAGCAATCAGAAATCAGCTCAGATTTATTCACACTCTGAACTGGTCCCACCTGTACCAAACCGGTTTATCTTTGTCCTCATTTATATGATATAGAGTTAAATTTGTGAAACAAAATACAAGAACCTGGTGTTTAAACTGGTTAAGCACAAAACCAACTTCAAACGGTGTTACTCTAGACTATTTTACTGTTTTATCTGTGAAGTATACTGGTTTAATTATAAAGTAAGCAGCTTTTTATAGAAGCTGGTCATTTCCAAGCGGGAACCACCGGTGTTAAAAAATTCCGCCAATGAGGAGGTGCAAAAAACTGCAGTTCCTCGAGTGTCCCCTTGAGGCTGCAAAAGTCACAGAAGTCTCATACACACCCATTTTAAAAAAAGCCTAATTTTACAGCAGGAATAAACGTGTTGACAGCCTGGTTAAAAAAAGTGTTTTTCTAAACTGGTGTACACCGAGTAAATTGACTTGAAATATGCTATTAAGTGGTTTAGCTTTTGGGTAAACTGGTTTGTCTGCAGAGTGAACTGGTTTCTCTTTACATTTGTTTATAAAGTAGTTTCAATGTAAAGTAAAGTTGTATAGATATGAAAAAAGTACTTTACTGTACTCTTAATGAAAAAAATCAAATAATAACTGGTTAACATGGATTCTGTAAACTGGTTTATATTTCGTCTGACCTGTATGTGCGTCTCTGTCTCCTCAGCCCATCCTGTATGAAGGTCAGGACAAGAACCCAGAGATGTGTCGTGTCCTCCTCACCCACGAGATCATGTGCAGGTAAGACACGGGCCATCATAAACCCTGATTATTGCCTCGCAGGAGCTTCTCAGCTGCCAGGTGGCTGTGTGGCAGGAGACCTGACTGCAGTCGAGCTGGGAACTTTTAAATGTTAATTTCCAGGTGATCTGAATATCCAGAAACATATAGAAAGAATTTAATCAGAGCAGTGTGCAATTATGGCCCCACTGTATGTGTATGTGTTGTTTGAGGTTGGTATGGTTTTGTTGATGAATGTGTAGTAGTGTGTGTGTGTGTGTGTGTGTGTGTGTGTGTGTGTGTGTGTGTGTGTGTGTGTGTGTGTGTGTGTGTGTGTGTGTGTGTGTGTGTGTGTGTGTGTGTGTGTGTGTGTGTGTGTGTGTGTGTGTGTGTGTGTGTGTGTGTGTGTGTGTGTGTGTGTGTAGGGTGTTAATTATGCTGCACAGGAAGTGTCTGTCTGTGTGTTAACAGTGTAGCTGTCATGTCTTGGACTATCAGCGGAAGAAGATAAAGAAAACATGTTTTAGTGTTACATGGTGCGATCAGTACTGTCATTATACCTTTTACACACCTTCAGTACATGAATACTGATGTAAAGACAATTAAGTTCAGTGGAATACTCTTTATGTAAAACAAAATAATCGAGTACATGTTGAATCTGATCTAATTTTCACATCAGGAATCAGCAAACCAAGCTACCACTCGGCAAACGACAGGCTCAGAGTGTTCTTCTAATTTTCTGAGAACATTACAGAAAGGATCCCTACAGAGATGGACCTTTTTGAGAAACAGGTTCAGCTGTTACATCACTCTCTACAAACAAAACAGACTACATTGACAAAGTCAGTCATTTTACATCACAGGACAAAGGAGGTGCTTTTCTACCCCTGCCTTGATTGATGGGTTAGTTTGTTATATTAGATGATGGTGTTTTATATGATTTCTTTGGACCAGATATAATATTAATGTTACACACTAGAACACAAACAAATATCTGAAATAACCGACACGGCAGAAGAAAAGTAACTCCTGGAGCCTTTACGACGAAGTGAGTTCAACATACCCAGGGTATCAATGTGACAGCTGGCTTCACTAATCCTGACATAAGAGATCCCACTTAATGATCACACAAAGCTGGTTATCAACATGATAAATCAAAATAACTTTCATAAATGTAGGCTAATGTATTTGTCAAATCATACGGGACACACAGAGTGTTTGCTGGTCTCTCTCTCTCCCTCCCTCTCGCGATCATCTCACAGAGCTCCACGATCAAGAGATCTGATTGGTCAGGAGGCGGAGTTTCAGGTTGATCTCTTAATCAGACCATAACCTGCTCAGGTAACCATAACCATAGGGATCCTTTCTGTAATGTTGTCAGTGATTAGAATAACAATCTGAGCCTGTCAGTGACTAAAACAACAACTTTCAGTGGACACACTTTGATCCTTCAAAGATTATGTTGCAGACACTACAGCCAGTTTGACTGCTGCAGGATGAGGTAATCTACAGGAGTAATCCCCCAAAAATGTATCCCCAAGGTTGTAGTTAACGGTGAATAAGTTCATCATCTGTGTTAATTGTGAAATATTCATCTGAAAAGTGAGTAAATTCTATGGGTTAAAGATAAATGCTGAATTAATATTTACAAGACAGCACAGTTTATTCATGTTACGAATACATTTAAAAAAAAAGTATCAATAAATGAGCAAAAAGAGGATTCAGTTATCACTGTAGATATTCTACATTCACAGAAGGTATCATGACAACACCTGTGTGTTTTCTGAGAGCTTGAATGTAAGCGTGTTTGTGTGTGTTTGTGTGTGTGTGTATCTGTAAGAGAAAAAAAGAGCAGCTGTTGGTTTGTCATCGTTCATCACAGCAATCAACATGTTTCCTGCCCTGCGTGTCTCTGCTGCTGTCTGAGAGTTAATGCTTTTACTGCTCAGACAGGAGTGAGGAGGAGGAGGAGGATAAAAATAATACACACTCTCTCACACACACATCATCTGGTTAGTGGAGTGAATCTAAATGTGATCTTTACTGGTTAAAGGCAGACATGTTGGAGGTCGTTGAGTCATTTTCCTAACAGTGAGAGTTGTCGTTGACTTTTTGATTAAAGTTGTTGCACAGATTTAGATTTGTTTTGGAGCATGGAGCTGTGGGTGAAACAGCTTGGGCTCCTCACTCACTCGTGCTTCTTCACAGTAACTGCTCTGTACTTCATCCTCTGACTTTTATCAGGGAGTTTCAATCCTCTTCCCTCTATAAGATTCCTTTGATAAAATGTACAAAATGTTGGCCTGTTAGTGTGATTGTGTGTCTATGTGTGTGTGTGTGTGTGTGTGTGTGTGTGTGTGTGTGTGTGTGTGTGTGTGTGTGTGTGTGTGTGTGTGTGTGTGTGTGTGTGTGTGTGTGTGTGTGTGTGTGTGTGTGTGTGTGTGTGTGTGTGTGTGTGTGTGTGTGTGTGTGTGTGTGTGTGTTTCTGAGCTTCAGTCGTGATTAAGTGAGATTATTAACGGCTCTCCCTGATGGATGCTGTGTTTCCATTCCTTAATGAGACACAGATCACTCTTTCCGTCCCTGTCTGTCTCCGTCCATCCCAGGTGAGCTCGTCTTTATGGGCGTCCCTGTTGGTTTGTCTGCCTGGATCACACTTAGCAGGCTGCACCATTCAGGTGTAACACCTTTGTCAGAGAGTGCAGGTGAAGGAACACCCTGTCCCCAGGAAAAAAGTCTGTTCTGTTTCACTGTCTGAACCTACACCTATAAAAGGTTACGTGCTAACCTCATGAAGCGTACACGCAATCATGATGAGGCCAGGGTTTGAATCTGATCACTGTAGGTTTCCACCGTTCAAGTTTATGAACTCATCCAAGGTGTTTATGAGCCAGGCATTAAATGATATCCTTGAAAACAACAACCAGGTTTAGGAAAGAAAACTGATGCTGGAGGTTCCTTAACTCAGACCCTTAAAAAGAACCGATAACTCCAAACAATCTCATCATTTTTGAGAGCACATGGACCTAATGGTACCTCAGAAGAGACCTTAAGGCATGTAAGAAAGAAAGAAATAAGATGCTAATCGATACTTAACAAATCTAAGCATGGGTAAGAAAAAAGGAAAACAGTCGCGGAAGGCCTACGTGAAGCGGATGCTTAACACGTACCAGAAAGAAAGAGAAACTAAGAAGTACATTAACATCGCACAAAACAGAAAGAAAAAAACAAATTCTCAAGGGTTCCTTAATATCCCCTGACCACATGTAAATTAGAAAACCGTTGCATAAAGGGTTCCCTCAAAACCTTCCGTGTTTCAGAGACAGAAGATCGGAGCGCAATGGTACCTTAAGCAGTCATAGACAACGATGACTAAGCAAAAAAAACAAAAAACGGACACTTCAGTGGTTCCTCAAGACATTCTGAACCATTTGCTAAAGGGGAGAAAACAGCCTCTAGAGGGTTCGCAAAACGAGTGTTAGAAAGGGAGAAAACAGATGTTAAGCGGTAACTTATCATGACCTCACCATGACCTCACAGGGTCAGAAAGCAGAAAAAAAAACGACACTAAGGGTACCTTAAAATGGAAAGTAGAAGCCAAGTGGTACCTTGAAACAGATCCTACATTGTGTGTCTTAAAGAGACGTCAAAGATGGCTTAACAAAGCATCAGTTTTATAAAAATAAAAGTTTCAGTCACATTTGTTGAATGAGGAATGAAAAATGTGCACAACTCTTCATAAAGCATAAAGAGTCACACAAACAAACTAAATGAGTCCATCTCTGAGAGGGGGAATGTTGTACTTTTGACTTTTTAATATTAATGTGACAGCTGAAGTTTATGAGAAGATTCACTTTTTATGAACAGTAGGACATGAATCTGGCTGTTTTCCTGCAAAAATTGCCAAAAACAATCGACTTTTCTGCAGATTTTTCGCTGTGTGTTTGTATGTGTCAGCGTGTGTGTGTCAGCTGTGACCTCTCCATCTTGCGATTGCGGCACATTAACCATTCTTAAACGGGACTGTGCTGCTTTCCAAAACTACCAATCACAAACCAGTGAGCAGGCGCGGCAGTGGCAGCCAGGTTGGCACACTGGCGGCGCCAGCGGGCTCCCAGAGGCTCGCCAGCTCTAGGCCGCTTTCCTCGCCTTGCCTCGCCGACACCTCGCTCCCTTGCTGGCTGCCAGGCTCGGGGCAATGCTGAGAAAAACCTGCTGCCACGCTCACCGAGAGGAAAGCGTGGTCCCGGCCAGGCGGTGCTGGCTCGCCGGCTGCTGGCAGGCAGAGCGAATCATCGAGCCTGGCTGCCGGAACGTTTCAGGCCTTGGGGTAATTACAACACTTGCCCTTTGAAAGTGAGCCCTGTGCTGTCGGTCCGGTTATCTGGACGCTGTGATCCGAGTGCCGGCCTCTGACGCCGCGCTGCATGGCCCTCTGGGAGCCTTTGAAGGGCTGGCTCAATGTTGTTTTTTATTGTGAGTGTGTGATAGTGCGGCGCAGACAAACCTTCTCTTTGTGCTTTAAGTAGATTCCACTTGTGGAGACGTCTGAAGTGGCCGTGGAGGGGCAGCCAGCGGTAATGATGCCTGTGTGGCCTGGCTGAGCCTCGTCGGCCAAACTGGCTCCTGTGGCTGAATTATTTTAAGGCCTTAAGTGTGTGTGTGTGTGGATGCATGTGTGTGTCTGTGTGATGTGGATGCACTGCGACCTGAGAAGCTTCCAGCTTCTGTAGCGCCGATGAGAAATCTCTGCGCCAAAATGAGTGACAGCACCAAAAACAACACAAATACACAGTGTTTGTTTTATTTTTACTGTTTTTTTAACCTCACACACACACACACACACACGCACACACACACACACACACACACACACACACACACACACACACACACACACACACACACACACACACACACTTGGAGCTTCACACTCCTCTCAGGTCTGTGTGTTGTTCCTCTCAGTCATTAGCCGGCCGTGGTGTTAGCCTGTTTGCGGCCCGGGGGGAAACGTCATTAAGGCGATATTGTGGACGCTCAGCCAAGGTTTGTTTTCGTCTTTGGAAAGGGGCCCCGGGTCCCTGGAGGGGCCCCGGCAGTGCTCCTGGGGTCCGGTTTGTTTATAACACTTCTTTGGCAGTTTGGAGGAGGTTGTCACCACAGCAGCACCAGTGGGTTTCCAATGCTAATTGGTCTCCTGGAACTTTCACTAATGGTTCCAAGTAGCTGGGGGAATAAATTATTGTGGCGCGTTCTATGGCAACAGTCACACACAAACACACACACATACTCACACACAATAACACACATCCATTCAGACACAAACACAGTGCTTAGTTTCTGATTTTTCTCTACTTAGAGATCAAACGGCGCGATAAATGATTCATAACGCGTCTCATTTGGCATTCGCAGCCTCGATTTGACGCTTGTTTGTCAAATGGCAATTTGATTCAGGCCAGCGTGGGGCCGACGCAGGAGCGTAATTGGACGTCGCGGGTCAGATGCAATATGATTAATTTTTAAGAATTACCGGAAGATATGTTAATGACCCTCACAGCGATGAGGGGAGACGTGGATTGATGGTGCAGAGCAGCTTGTCAGGTTATCGTGTCAGGATAGTTCAGTTGTTATTAACGATGGATTCCATCACATTCTCACATTTACATTTCAGAAAGCTCCAGTGATCACTGATGTTTAGTGTCATGAATGACTTTTGACAAACTTTGCACATTTCTGTCTCATTGGAGGTTAAAAAATGTGAACGTTTCCATCAAATCTTTCTCTAATATCAGAAAAAAAACACAGCTTATAACTCCTGATCTTAAATGACACATGAGACATTTTAAATCAGAATCAGTTTAAGTGTGTTTACATGTCTTCAATTTGTTAGTGCAGGGAAATAAGCACAGAAATGTAAATAAAAAGCAGAAAACAAGTAAAAAGCATCTAATCTAGATTTGGTAATCAATAGATAGATAGATAGATAGATAGATAGATAGATAGATAGATAGATAGATAGATAGATACATAGATAGATAGATAGATAGAAAGGCGCTTTATTCTATTCTATATTCTTCATTCTATATTCTATAATCCTTAAATGTCTCTTCCTGGATCAGGTTGATCTGGGATAAAAAAGTGAGCTGGATTACGTGATCCTCAATAGAAAAAGACTGGATAACCAAGAACTGGATCATTTATATTTGGATAAAATCTTTTGCGTAGTCTGGCCGTGGATGGGCTTTAAAAGAAGCAGCAATATTTAGGTTTCTAAATATTCACTGACAGCCTCCGGCCGTCGGACACTAAACGCAGCACATTTAAACACTTCATCACTCAGACCATGCAGCAGGTCTGTTTGATGGATATTAATGTACTGGACTCGATCCTCTGCTGTTAAACATGCCACACTGACCCCGCCCACCACAGGCCTGTTTTAGCTCCACCTGCCCCCTGCAGAGCTGAGATATAAACCCAGCGCTCCTTCCCTTCCCTTCCCTCCCTCCCTCCCTCCCTGTGGATGCCTCCACAGACAGAGGAGCAGCTCCTTGTTTGGTCCAGTTTCATGTTGGACTCAATGAAACGCTCAGTGGTCAGTTTGCCCTCTGGCTACCTGGACGGCAGTTTGGCGAGCAGCTGTCCGGTTGGCTGACTGGTTGTCAGGGGCTACGGTGCCGGGGGTCAGGTGGGGGATGAGGGGGGGGTCCACAGTGATGCCTCCATCGCTGGGCGTCGTCCAACTGTTAATGACCTTGGCTTGGACTCCACCCAGCTGGACAGAGAGCGAGAGTGTGTGTTTGTGTGTGTGACTGTGTTTGTGTGAAGAGATAACAGGACGACTTCTCATAAAATAAAAGTTGGCATTTTAAAGATACACTCTTGTAACATCTTTATTTTGTGGGTTTGTAATTTTTCTTGAATGTTTCCGGGACAGAGTGATATCGACTGATTGTAGTTAATAATAAGACAGTTATGGTGAAGTTTGAGGCGTCGATGTTCCTCAAAGAAAAGCTACAGGCCTTTAAGTTGTAAAGTTTTTTATTGATTTGATTAAACTTTATTGATTTGAGAACGTGCATTAAAGTCTCAGTTTTTTTTTTTATGTTTTTGTTTCAACAAAAGATGCATGCCTTTGGATCATTGTGTCCCTCTGGGGCGACTGTGGCTCAGTGGTAGAGTCGGTCATCCCTCAATCAGAAGGTCTGGGGTTTGATCCCCAGCTCCTGAAGCCACATGTCTGATGTGTCCTTGGGCTCCCCTTGCTTTGTCGGCGGTGTGTGAATGCGTATGAATGGGATTATTCCTGATAGACAGAGATGTGCTTCAGTCAGATAGCTTACACACTTAGAAATGACTTTACTGGATGAATAGTTTTGCAGCGTTGTCTACTGTCTGAGCATCACTTTGTTTTTTATTTAACATTTTTAAACTAATAACTGCAAAAAAAGTTAAATGAAGTCAGTTCAAGTGAAACGTGTCGAGTTCCACGAACTAGACGGTAGCTGCTGTTGTTGTTGAAGCAGCATCATGCTAAAGTTAGCCCTCTCTGTGTGTATTTGTGTCTTTGTGTTGCTGTGTTTCTTGTCTTGTATTATTGTAACACTCTCACTTATGTGATAAAGTTACCTGTTTGTTTTTATGACAAACTCCCTGAACTCTCCTGATGTGTCATTCTCTCTTTCAGTCGGTGTTGTGACAAGAAGAGCTGTGGAAACCGCAACGAGACGCCCTCTGACCCCGTCATCATCGACAGGTAGGACCTCACTTTTCATGGCTTCTCTCTTTCTCTCGCTGTACATGCTGTGTGCCTACTTACTTATGCTGACCACACACACACACACACACCAAAACACAGTTTGATTCAGGACTTATTCATGGGTTTTTTGGCTCACTTCAGGACGTTCATTTTACATCAGGAGCTCAAATTGTGAAAGGTTTATTTTCAAAGCTGTCATCTTTGTAAGAAAAGCTTCTGGGTGTGACTCACTTTCATGTTTGAGATCTTTCTCTCTAAGATTTGTTATTTTCTCTCTGTAGATGAGTTTTGTTGCTGGATCATTTTTTATCATGAACTGTTGTCTTGAGGTTCATCTTCTCTTCTCTGCATCAGCTGATCAGGATCATTCTCTTCTATTGCTTTAAATAAACTAGATAAACACCAAGTTGCTTGAAGGAAATTGTCCATGAAATCCTGAATTCTTAGATGAAGATCCTGACACTAAGGTGTGATGAGATATGGCAGATATATCACACTGAACAAGGAGGGAGACTTTGGGCATCAATTGTGGAAGTCTCTCTTTTAGGGTTTCAGGGTATTTTTCTCATATTCACTCCAGAAAATTCTTCCTGAAATCTTCCTGAGTTGCTCTTTCACACATGCAAGCAACAGAGTCCGACTGTAGATTGACAGTTTTTGCCTTTGTATCAATGCCACGTGTAATTGGACGTATTCACAATAGAAAAAAAAGAGTGGAATAAAACACAGAAAGCTGCTTTAGTGCGTTATTGAAGGTTGCACAGCGGTCGCTCACTGGCTGTGTGATGTAAACGTCATCATCCCAACTTCTTGCATAAATTCAACTATGTGGCAGGCTGTTAAATTGCGGGTAGTTGGGGTGAAAGCCCTGTCCGTTTACTTTCACGGATGCAGCTCTTCCCAAAATGAATCAGGACATTTTCCTAAGTTTGGTGCATGTGTGAAAACACCAATGCACACATCGGTCCCTGTCACCTATGGAAATAAAATGTTAAAGCACGTTTGAACTAACTTTCAATGCAGTTTGTGGTAACAAACATAATCATTGTAGACTGTGTGACTTCTGCCACAGACTTCTGAAACAAACTGCTGCTCTGACTTTGTCTGATTGAATATCATTTTCATCCAAAACCTCGAGAAACCTTTTTAAAGTGACTATGAACTATGTTAGCCAATCAGACGGCTCCAAACTTCAGCATTATACTCCTTTATTAACGCCGCACTCGTCCTCGCCATCTAATCCCTCCGCCCCCGTGTCCTTGGAGTCAGCGTCTCTCTGTCACAACGCCCGGCCACGATTGGTCAGTGACAGCGGGGGAAACTGATGACCTCAGAGGAGGTCAGGAGTAGAGGGGGTTCAGTACCAACTCCATGTTGGCTCGTTAGAGAGGCTTTGGACTACAGCCAGGACACACACAAACAGGTGATACACAATAATATACACACACAATCTCATAAGCACACACACCTTACATGTATATAAGACACAATGCATACTGTGCACACATGTTGGTACACGCCAGAATGGAGATTTCATCCACACCACGATGTATAGACCATACACACACACACACACACACACACACACACACACACACACACACACACACACACACACACACACACACACACACACACCTAAACACATATGAACACAGTACACACACACCCTCTGTCCTTTCACCTCAAGGTGTGTGTGTGTGTGTGTGTGTGTTTTGTGTACATGTGTGTCTGATGGGTGTTTTTAGAGGTTTTGTCACCTCTCTGTTTGTCCTCTCACACATGAGATGGATTCTATACATCCAACTCTAACACTCCCCTCCCCCTCCATCAACATGTACAGACACAAAGCATTGTGGGTACAAAGACTGTCCTGTGTTTCATCCAAAAGAAAAACAAACACAATGTTTTTACAGGACTTTTATTACCACATGATCTGTAGTTGGAAATTGTTAAGAGTTTCTGTTATTTAAGTGACATACCAATATAACAAAGTGAAAGTATTGGTCCATGGTTGGAAATTTGTACGTTGTAGCTTCAAGGCTGAATCTGTTTTGTTTGTTTCTCTCTGAGTTTGTATTTCAGATGTCAGAGTTGTGGTCAGTTGAAGCGTATAAAGTTGGAGATGGAGCTGATCAGTTTTGATCAGCAGTTCATTAAACTCAATTATTGCAAAGAAGAAATGTAAGGAGACATCGAAGGAGATGGAATGCATGGCTGCTGCATCAGTTTAAGGCAGAGGACGGGGGAATCTTATTGCAATTGTTTTGCCATAGAGAGACCTGGATGAGGAATTACACCTGCGATGCTTTCAGATGTCGGCAAGTAGATTTGACAGATTGGTTAGATTGGGCGAGGATTCGGTGCAGAAGTTTAAAGCATGCTTAAGCTGTCTAATTAGCTGCTAATGGAAAGAAGCTTGTAGTCTTGGTAACCATGGAGGTCAGATTAATATTCTGCATGGATCAGGAAGGACTTCAAAGTCTGGTTCTGGATTTGTTAAGGTGTAGAGCAGCAGATCACTGAGGAGAGGCCGGGTGTGTTTATTATTGTCCTCTCCAGGAAGGAGATGAATGTCTGTGTGTGAAGATTAATGTTAAATATTGTGGAGTGAGGAAGCTAGCTGGGAAAGAATGAACAAATAAACAAGACCACACACCTGATCCCTTCAGTTTGATCTCTTACACAGGGTGTTGTGGTTTACTGCAGCAGCGTAGTTCTATGTGTTAACTAGTTGTAACA
This sequence comes from Tautogolabrus adspersus, assembly GCA_020745685.1. Classification (NCBI taxonomy): domain Eukaryota; kingdom Metazoa; phylum Chordata; class Actinopteri; order Labriformes; family Labridae; genus Tautogolabrus; species Tautogolabrus adspersus. The sequence goes on along the minus strand of CM036540.1, from coordinate 24,176,485 downwards.
TCAGGTTGTGTAGCGTTCAAGAGAAACTTTGCTGCTGTTGTAAAATGTCTGAAATCATTTTCTGTCTCCATTCCTTGTTTCTGAGCTTCTTTAATTAGGACAAAACAGGACACTGACACCAGTCCACTAACCCAGGGAATACACACAGACACCCAGTTATTGCGTGCATATTAATGCACACACACATATATGTGCAGACACACACACTGTGTCAGTCTGTGTGTGTGATTTACTGCAGCTCTGCTTGTTTCCCCGCATTTTAGAGCCTGTTAAGAAATGGAGGATTTATTACTGTGACCCCCCTGTGATACACACACACACACACACACACACACACACACACACACACACACACACACACACACACACACTAAACTGGGGGGGGGGGGGTTTAGTGTGTTTAGTGACCCATCATGCAAATGATGTCGCTCTGCAGCTACAGTAAAACAGTTTAATGTTGTGAATTCACGTCTCAGATAGGTAAATCAAAGTGACACACACACACACACACACACACACACACACACACACACACACACACACACACACACACACACACACACACATATTCATTCATTGTTATTCAAGCTTTTGAGTGAAAATGTGATCTTTGTGATGTTTCATGCTGATATGACTGACTGATTGTTTATCCGCTGTCTCCTCTCCTCGCCGTATTTTAAGTCTTTACTATGCAAAAACTGTTAAACTTCTTATTATCTCATTTTTTGAAGTCATTCATAGATACATGTGTAATTATGTAATCAAAGTTTCTTCTGTGTTATCTTAAAAACACAGGATACTGTCACTTCTCTCAGACTATGCTTTAAGGGCACACTCACACTGGGCAATCTGTACAATGCACAAGCACGTTTGACCCCCAAAGTCCAGTAAGTGTGACTAATGTGAGCGATCTGTACAGTGCACAAGCATGGTACACCTCCTTGGCCCTGGCAGGGTTAAAGAGGTGTGCTTCGGTCAGTCAGTAAAGTTGCAGTCAAAGCTATGGTTAGACTAGAGAAAATCAACCCTGCAACTGTCGTTCAGTCTAGAGCCGCTATTTGACAGCTACCAGACATTTAACGGTGGATTGTTTTCTTTTATGTTACTCAGTGCCTCAGTTGACATTTTGAATCAATCAAGCCTCCTTAAATGTCTAAATGACGTATGACCATTGGGTTTGTTTTTAATCTCTCTCTTGCAAGACATGCACTTAAGTGATGATCGGATCTTGAAACACTCAAAAAAGTGTGATCGGATTATTCAAACTGCAATTATTCTATTTCCTCACTTGGAGAAAAAGTCCGTTCTGGTGCACCCTGGCTGTACTTCACAAATGGTGATGATGCATGTACAAGAGGTAACTGTGCTCAAGCTCAGTTGGGCCTGGAGCAATGTTAGTGCAGGCCAACAGGGGACTGGCGAGGGGGGACGATCGAGCTTCAGCATGGAACGGGGCAACTGTGTCAAGCGTAAGTGCCCCCTTAAACAATCTCAGTTACACAAGCAGTTTAAACACGGTCTCACAACTAACCTCGACCCTTACACTGCTGAAAAATACACATGACAATCAACGTTCACTGTGAAGGTGCATGCTGGTTTAAAGATGGATTAGATATGTCTGCAGAGTTTAGTCTCTGTTTTTCAGAACATTAAGAACAAAGAAGACAATGATAACAAAATAATACCAGAGCTCTTTTGTTTGAATTAACAAAAAGTTGGAACTGCTATTGATAGAATATTTACGAATTAGAGAATGACAGGTCGTGACTGATAAGACCCAACCAGGAAGCAAACTTTGTGCGACATCGCTTTTTTGTGTGCAAAGAAAACAGGGCTGGAAAAGGAAACAGCATGTTTAGAGTGAAGCTAACAGGCTAACACCAGAACACAGATATATTCATGACTAAGGATGCAAAAATGACAGTTGAATGTCATCATTACTTATAACTGAATCTGCTGCTCACCACAGAGCAAACTGTTGGTCTTATAAAAGAAGAAGCGACTTAGTGAGGGAGGAATTTATAATTCTCACTCTTAAAATCTGTGAGCAGAAATATGAACTCTATTTTCCTTCACTCTGCCAAAAAAAAAGCTGCAGAAATCTCAGAGAAACGTCTTAGAGATATGCTAACATGTAAAAGGGATCTAGATATCCTGGCAATGTAGGTGACATGACCCTTAAACTCCCAGAAACTGGGCCCTCTTTAAGCACTAGAATCTGCAACTGAAGCTCAGATGAAGAGGTGCTGTCGGTCACTAACAGGCCTGTGTGTGGGTGTGTGTGTGTGAATATAAATGTGCGCTGATGCTCCTCTCAGAGGTCGCTTTGTTTCCTGCTTGCACCCGTTAATGGCTGAAATCCTGCCGAGGCAGCAGAACGCGGCGCTGACGGATCGCCGTAACTCGGCCGTTATTACACGCTAATATTGCAATTAGATGGGTGGACAAGTCGCCCGAGCGGGGGCAATAAATCCCCCCACAGTGTCAGAGCGTACGAGGGGGCCGAGCTCTAATTACCCAGAACACACCTCCCCTCCCCTTTCCTCCACTCCACTCCCCTCTCCTCCCCCCTCCCCAGCTGTCTGACCATCACCCTCCTCTTTTAATGGCCGAGCCTTACATGGAGGTCAGGACCCCCCACCCCCCACCCCTTTGGATCAACACTTGTTCTCTAACACCATTTACAGCTTTGATGTCACCTGCAGAGAGGTGAGTTAGAGTGATGGAGGGTGACCTTTAACCTTTAAACATTACACTACAAATAAGAGGGAGGATCTGAACAGCTGATATCGTTAATACATGTATCCTTAAAAAGATAAAGAAGCTTCATAAACCAACTGCCTATGATTCTTAACATAAAAACTACATTTCCCATCTGCCCCCTCTCTGTGCATAATAAACACATTGCAGGTGATTTAACTGTGTTTCTTTTTCTGCCACCTGAACCAATTTAAGGTGAATTTAAGAGGAAAATCAAGGCTGATCGGGTGATCTTATTTTATTTAACATGTTTCTTGTTTTGAGAATAAATCATCATTTGCAGAAACAGAATCCTGCATGCTGTCTTTGTCCCCCGTTAAGCTGTTTAATCGTCTCGAGGGAGCAGAGAAGCTGCAGAGCGAGCGTCAGCAGAGCGAGAGGAAGGTCTGATTTAAAGAGACAATTCAGAAGGAAACAACAATGAAAACTCCTCACAGGTTTCTGCTCCTACTGTAGGGAAGTGAAGTACTTGATTCATCTGCCATACACCCTTAGATTCTAAGTAACTCCAGAAAGTTTTTTTTTTGCCAGCTTGTTGGTCGGGGGGCAGAGGGCCGGGGGGTTTAATAAATAAACACAAAATAAATATTAAATATTAAAAACAACTTACCACACAATTAACATGTACAGAAAATAAACACAAAAATAATAATAATAAAATTACAAACACTTAGATAAAGAGCAGAAATAAACATACTTAAGGCCTGGTTAAAAAAAAAGATCTTCATCCCCATACACACTGTATGGGGATGGGGATCTTTTTTCAGAGCTCATCTGTTTTAGATTTCATAAAGGATTGGAAGAGTTTTGCATAATTAGGGGTATGACTGATATGACTTCAAGTGTGCGTGAAGCTGTTTGTCCGGAGATTAAAGGCCTGCCTCAGCTCCACCTCTTTGTCGTTGGCTGACCGAAAGTTAGGTTGAGAAAGCATTTTCAATATGGCGACTTCCATCGATGGGCTTCAATATTTCCGTTCAGATACCAAAATGTGACATCACTGAAACAACGTCCATGTTTTATACAGTCTATGGATCCAAAACATTCAGAAAACTGTCCAACAGCGGTCGATGGCCATCCATCTTTTAAGTCCTAACAGGCACTTTATTTTTCTCACATAGGCTGACCTGACAGGAATTTCTCTGTTTTAAAGTCCTTGTTGCATCATCACAACAATGAATAACAAAATGAGTCAGAGAATAATATAAAAGTAAATCTATGAGAGGTTCGTGGACATTCAAACCTAAAGAGTGAAGTCACACAAAACTTTGAAAATATTTCCTTTTGGGGATGAAATCTCTTTGAGGAGATCTCAGCCTCATCGTGTTTGAATTAATTCATGTTTCAGTGTAAGTTTGTGTGTTGGAATCTATGGAGGGTTAGGTCCAGGGGGGGTGGTTGGTGGAGGTGGTGGGGGTGATGGTGGAGGGTTATCTGCCCCTGTGGACCCTTCCCAGCAATCGTAGCCCATCGATCGGGTGAGCGAGGCCCATCGGAGCCGGCCAGATTAAGAGTATAGATTTACAATAAAAGCAGGACATTACTGAGCAGGAGAGGCTCAAATTGAAAGGAGAGAGATGGGGAAGGGTGGTGAGGATGAGGGTGAGGAGAGCCAGAGGGGGAGGAAGGCCTGGAGGTCGCTGCAGGGGTTTCTGGGTAATTTGAGTGGAGTATGTGGGTGACGGTGGGAACACGCAGGTCAGCGAATCAACGAAGTTTCAGGTTTATTGAAGGACGTCGATGTGACGACAGTGTGTTGATGTGGTTTTATGGGGACCTGCAGGAACAATGCATCATGGGTAAAGTGGGGTCTGATTGGAATAGTGAGTTTTTTTTTAAATCTATTCTGAGATGATCTGCTGATAGATTAGATTTGTACCAATATTCAATAACACCAATCAATTGTTTGGCACATAGTGTTAATCATTTCATTAGTCATTTAAACTTTACGTATGTATTTGTACTTAATGAGCATTCATGATAAGAGTGTAGAGATCACTTTAAGGTACAACATTTTTGAATTACTGACTTGATTGTAAAAAATAAAAACGATTGAAACATCTTAAAGTTTAGCAAAAAAGAAAACTCTAAAAATACAATAAGCAGTTGTCAGATTGAACTCGACAGGGAGCCTTCTATGAAAGACACAATTCAGTTGCATGATGGGATATGCAGGATTAAGTGTTTTGGATTTAATGTCAGATTATGTCACCTCTGCTGCAATCAAATTGAGTGTGATCAGTTCTCTCCCATTTTAGTTGGTAGTACATCACGACACGCCAGTTTCATGGGGACTTCATCGCTTTGGGGGTGAAAAAAGGTTGTGGCTTGTTAAATGTCTTGGTCAAAAAACGTATGCTATAATAAATTGTGTGCATTCGTTATAAAATGTAATAAGTCTGTACATTCATCAGATAGTTCTGTCCAGTTGGACCTCAGAGTGGATGTGTATTTAAAAGAGTGACACACACACACACACACACACACACACACACACACACACACACACACACACGCACACACACACACACACACACACACACACACACCTCCACTGACCTCCAGCTGAATTTAACTTTGTGTGTTTGTTTGTGGAGGATGTTGGGCTGTGAAATATAAATGGACGCTGGAGGCTGCAGCAGGTGGCCTGATGTACACACTGAATTATTCACAAACACAATCACACAGAGAGAGAGGACTCTGACTTGATACAAACAAGAGACATACCTAAATTACATCTCCCATCTGAGGATCAACATTTCAGTGAAATGTTAATTTTTTATTTTTTATTTCTGCCGTTACCGATAACTTAACTGAGTTCAGATGAAGTTCAAACTCTGAAGCTTCATGCAGACCAAATATCAAAATTGTGAAGATTAGGGATGTGCATGTTTAGTCTACTAAAGTATTGACAGATGGGTGTTCATCATGAACCTTTGCTAAATGTTGCTTAGTGCTGTGCTCATTATGGATTTAACGCTGTGTCTTCGTAATAAAGCAATGAGTAAGGTCTTTTACCTGCTTTTTGTAAAGTGTTCTGAGAACCTGTTATGAATTGGTGCTATACAAATAAAGATTGATTGATTGAGTGACTAAACGCCCTCGCTAGTCAATACTTAAATTACTAGTCATTAGACAAATTATCATATTTGGGCCCTCGATGACGTCAAATGTTATGCTTAAACTGAAACACAGCCATTGTGGGTTCATAGCCCTGTAGCAGGCAGAGGCTTGGTTTAAAAAAGGGATGTGTTAAGATTGGTACAAGATTTTTTGCAACATTTTTCAGATTCAGTTGAATTTTGGCAGAAAAAGGACAAGAGGTCAGAAGGTTGAGAGTCCGTTCTTTTTTTAGTGTCCTGTTTACTTTGTGTGACTTGAGTTACAGGAATAGTTGCTGTGTGTGTGTGTGTGTGCGCGTGTGTTTGTGTGTCTGTGTGTGATCTTATGGTGATCTTTGACACTGTTTTCCAGAAGTTAATCCCCTGTTTACATTTAGTAGAAACAGAAGAGAGACTGGCTCCTCCTATTGTCCTGTACAGTCAGAGTCTGAGAGTTAAGATTAGTGTCTCAGATGTGTGTGTGTGTGAGAGTGAGTGTTAGTTTGGGACAGGAAAGGTAGCAGGAGTTGTGTGAGTAGAAGTAACCTGTCTGGGTGTCTCCATTAGACCCTGGTGGAGTCCGGGGCCTGCGGGGCCCTCGGGGCTCGCTGAGGTTTGATGTGATCCATGGAGAAATGTTCAGTGGCCCGGGGAGTCCAGTGCCATTTACCACAGGGGAGGAGGGAGGAGGAGGTGGATGCTGGAGTTGAAATCTCCTGCTGTGCCAGTGATGGGGGCATCCACCTGAAGACCAGACCAGATGCTATTTATAAGAGATGGACATCGCCTCTTGGTTTCAAAAGGGAAGCCAATGCAGAAGTTTCCACATTCTTTCTAATGGCCAGCAGGGGGTGACACCACTGGTTTAAGAAGTCTGAGAAAATGATAATATTTGGTCCTATTTGTCAGTTGATTTATTCCCCTAGTAAATGTTTTCCTATTGAGTTTATCATCTCCATCTGTAGTTTCAAGTCTTTTCAAAACAGCCTGATGCTCATTTAGTAAATTGTAGTCCCCATTTAGAGTCAAATAGACCAGGAAGAAGCGGAGGAGTTAGGGCAGGGCTACCTGTGATTGACAAGTTACACCCCGACGTCCAAATGTGGTAACTTCTGACTATTATAATTGTTTTTATCTGAGTGGACTTGGTAATGGATTTAGACACAGGGACCCCAAAAACTGCTGAAACCAAAGACTTTTGGGGTGATTTATTTTCCTTTGGAACATTTTCAGAATCAGATCAGACTCAGAATCAGTTTTCTCTTTAGTTATTCATTTTTTAGTCAAGAAGGAATCACAAATGTCTAGCCTAGCTCATCTTTTCAAACCCCCAAAAATGACAGACCTCTCTCAATTTTTCTGAAGGCCTTGATGCATTACAGTCAGAGAACTGGTCCCTCGATCTGCTCCATCAGCTGGTTCCCACTTCCTGTTGACTCTTAATTGGATTGATGAATTAAGTCTGAATGTGATTACATCACCGCCTGCAGCTTCGTTAGCCGCCTCACTGTCAACATCCAGCGGTGCTCGGCTGGAAACCCCTTCCCTCACCTACCCCCCACCCAGACCCAGGGCGGGGCGCTCCCCAGGATATCATGGGAACTTTGGGAAGCACCCCTCCAACCCTTCTTCCTTCTTCCTCTCGCCAAATCCCCCTCCCAGCGTGCACCTCAACCCCTCAAGGCAAATCATCTTGTTAATCTCAGTGCGTACACATGTGCACGCACACACACATGGTTGCAGGTATTAACAGCATTTCTCCCACCCACAAGAGATATCATCGCTCACTGAATCCCCTCCTTTTTCTCTTTTTATTGTTTATTTGAATCTTAAAACTAACATTGTCACAATTTAGACGGTGTCACCTCCTCCGTCTGTTTGAAAGATACATTGGTATAATTGTAGCATCTATATGAGACGCCAAAAGGACATGAGTTATGTCAGTATTTGCTGACCTGCTAATCTGACTGGACAACCACGGCTGTCTTTCGAGGTTGTAGATGTTAAGACTGGGAATCATCATTCAAGTTAAGCTTCTTGTGGGACTTAGGGTTAAATTGCCTTATTTCTATCAAATAAATAATAATTAATCTATAAACGGGCTGCAGCTCGTAGCTTCGTTGGTTCCGTTGCAAAAGCCACAAAGTGGACGCTCACATCTGTTGCTGTTTGAGTTTCTGCATAAATGTGTTCTGTCGGTCTACCGTAGGAGCCTTCAGCTCTACAGTAGAAACAACAAAGTGATGTCAGAGACGTCAGTTGGGTGATTAGTTTTTAGTTTTGTTGGTCAGAACTGTTTGTATATAGAACAGTTCCTCTCTCTCTCTTTCTGCCACTCATTCTCAAGCTCGATCGCCCGCTCCCTCCTGGTAATCACTCAAGTGTTTTCCCAATTAAGAATGCACTGATAACCTTCCATCTCTCTCTCTCTCTCTCTCACACACACACACACACACACACACACACACACACACACACACACACACACACACACACACACACACACACACACACACACACGGTTTAATCAGGAATATGAGAGCGGTGTGGCTAATTAAGGACGACCATCCGTGTGCTCCTGCCTCGCCAGCAGATGTGGGGGAGGGGAAAGTGTCTGTGGGTTGGTGTGTGTGTTCTCCATCCAGCATGTTAGTTAGTTAGATGTCTGTTTAGCTCTTTTGCTATCTCCTGCCATTGGACGGGGAGATCACTGGTGATTGGTTCATGGTTACAGAGGGTTAAGGCAAAACATGCCGCCATCTTGGAAAACAGCTTTTGACTCCTTTTTTTGGCTTCTGTTGATATAACTTTGGATACTTTCAGGAGGAAATATAACTTTAGTTTCTGCTATTGATGCTTCGACATGACATTAAGATTCATATATTTGGGTTTTGGGTGTCATGTCAAACTTGAGTCATCGAACTTTGTTAAACTTTGTTGACGTTTTTTAGAGAGGACAAAAAGTCAATACATGAGGAATCGTTTGGGAGATATTTCAATCATGAAGACAGTAATTATTGCAATAGGTAGTTGCAGAAATATTAATGCAGCATTTATTAGAAAATCATAAAGAAATAACTGTACTGACAGGCTGTAAAAAATATTGTATTCTTCTTACGTCCCATTTTAAATTCTCGTAGAAACAGCTAATAAAGATGAATCCTGGAGAGGCTTCATAAAGAGTGAAAAACATGGGAAAACCCTTTTTTAATAACTCGCATCATTTTGTTCCATTATGATAAAAACAGCCCAAAACGAAATGTTTAATACTCTGCTGTTTTTGCAACTTGTTTAACCTCAAAAAACACAAAAACACATCCTGAGGCAGAGAGAGAGGGCTTCTGTTGTGTAGATAAAATAATAAATAAACTAAGTGTGTGTGTGTGCGTGTTTGTATGTGTGTGTGTGGGTCTGCGGTGTGAAGAGTGAAATGTGAGGCGGGCGAGTCCAGACACGACGACAGCAGGAAGAGAGATGGAGAGACGGGTGAGGGGTTGGAGGGGTGAGGTGTAGATGGAAAGGTGGGGATGGGGGGGGGTGATGGAGGGGTGAGAATGAGACAGTTGGGGGAGAGAGAAAGAGAGAGAAAGTGAAGAGGTAGGAGGGGCAGATTAAGGAGGTATTGATTTCTATATAAAGATGGAGGGATGTGATATGGGGGAGGAGGGGGGAGGCAGAGGGGGGGGGGGGAGGGGCAGGAGGAGAGGAGGTCACAGGGGAGGAGAGACGAGGGTTTGGGTTACATAACGACCACAACACCCGTCTGTCTGTCAGAGCCTGTCTATCCTGTGACATTGCGTCAAAAATTGTCAAACCCAACCCCATTGGAAAAAACAAACAATATAAAAGTTGTCCCTTGTCTCTTCTTGTAGTCAGATAAAAAAATCCAGAATTCAGACTTTTTTACAAACTCTCATCAGGATGTAGTTATTTCAGCAGCTTGTTTATTGGTATTTAATCATAGTAAAACATGCTTCTTTTGGGTACAGTATGAAACAATGGAATCAGACGGCGCTTGCTCGGGTCGCATGCTGTTAGGATACTGCGTTACAGTATGAGTAACATTATCTGAGTAAGAAAAACTACAAAATAGTTACCGTACAGCTCTCTGCATTTAAAGGAAGCTTTCTTTGGGGGCTTCTTAAAAATATGGCCTCCTGTGATTGGCTGAGAAGATATTTTAATTTTGTTTTAGGGGAACTGCCCCTTTAAAACATGGAGTCCTGCCTCCAACTCTCAAACTGAGTCTGCAGGGTGCTCAACATGCTGTTTACACACGTTTTATAATTATACATACTGAAGCAGAGTGATGACATCACACACACACACACACACACACACATACATGTATGTCTATCTTTGTGAGGACCACGTCTTGTTGCTTCTTTGTGTGGGCCACCACTTCCACTGCAGCCTGAATGATGCAAAAATTATTTCTATCACTAGGTGTCAATAGAGAGTGGGAAAGTCACTTCAGATTTGAGAACACTCAAAGTAAAAACAAATATTTTACTTCTATACTTCTGTGGCCCTTCGCGGTTGCTAGGTAGATTGACAACATACACACACACATTAAATATTTTACCACTATAGTTGTGAGGACTGCTGGCTGCTTTAAATATATATTTGAAAAAACACACTTTTTTGTTTGTATTGGATCTTTGTGACTCTCAGTAGACCAGGGGTCGCTTACAAAATATTGTACTTTTTGTAGTACTTGAATGTGAAGTGATGATATGTAACTAAGCTTGAGAAAGAAGCACAGCAAACTTATTTGAATCATCTTGGACTTAAGACAATGAGACATCAGTTTATAAACATCTCCAGCAGGTAGACCTGCTGTAGTGGAGGTGCTAATCCGTGCTGCAGTAGCACCGAGCTAAGAAAAGGATCTCTCAACAATCTGGTGTGATGGACAATAATCACAGCAGGATTATTTGTTTTACTCAGTAATGGATGTGATCAAAGGTTAAAACCTTTTAACCTTTGACAATTTTATGAATTTTAGTAATCTCAAACGGTTTCTTAAATGTGTAAATAATCATGTGTCACAAATGTGATCTAAATTAGCCATTAGGCGTCAGAGTTCTTGTAGGGCAGTCACACGAGCCTCCATCAGAGGTGATTGTCCCAATGTTCAAGACATCTTTTGGTCAGTCTGCTTTTTCTGCAAAGGGGGCAACACTTTGGAACTCTCTTCCCACTGTCATACAATCAGAGAGCAACAGTAATGCTTTTAACAGAGGACTCAAACAATGGCTAAAATCAAAACAACCATACTCACATGAATAGCTTCTGACTGGTTTATTGTTGCTCATACTGCACATGTCTATCTCTTTATTCTCTCCATATTCCATTATTATATGTTTGAACATTATCTGAACACTAACAATCAGCTGTTGTACTCTCCAGATCAGCTAAACGTTATGTTGAGTATGAGGAGAGCGGTCTAAAAGACTTCCTGTGACAGTTTTGAACATTATCTGAACACTAACAAGCAGCTGTTGTACTCATCAGATCAGCTAAACGTTATGTTGAGTATGAGGAGAGCTGTCTAAATGACTTCCTGTGACAGTTTTGAACATTATCTGAACACTGACAATCAGCTGTTGTACTCTCCAGATCAGCTAAACGTTATGTTGAGTATGAGGAGAGCTGTCTAAATGACTTCCTGTGACAGTTTTGAACATTATCTGAACACTAACAATCAGCTGTTGTACACATCAGATCAGCTAAACGTTATGTTGAGTATGAGGAGAGCTGTCTAAATGACTTCCTGTGACAGTTTTGAACATTATCTGAACACTAACAATCAGCTGTTGTACTCTCCAGATCAGCTAAACGTTATGTTGAGTATGAGGAGAGCTGTCTAAAAGACTTCCTGTGACAGTTTTGAACATTATCTGAACACTAACAATCAGCTGTTGTACACATCAGATCAGCTAAACGTTATGTTGAGTATGAGGAGAGCGGTCTAAAAGACTTCCTGTGACAGTTTTGAACATTATCTGAACACTAACAATCAGCTGTTGTACTCTCCAGATCAGCTAAACGTTATGTTGAGTATGAGGAGAGCGGTCTAAAAGACTTCCTGTGACAGTTTTGAACATTATCTGAACACTAACAATCAGCTGTTGTACTCTCCAGATCAGCTAAATGTTATGTTGAGTATGAGGAGAGCGGTCTAAAAGACTTCCTGTGACAGTTTTGAACATTATCTTAACACTAACAAGCAGCTGTTGTACACATCAGATCAGCTAAACGTTATGTTGAGTATGAGGAGAGCTGTCTAAATGACTTCCTGTGACAGTTTTGAACATTATCTTAACACTAACAAGCAGCTGTTGTACACATCAGATCAGCTAAACGTTATGTTGAGTATGAGGAGAGCTGTCTAAATGACTTCCTGTGACAGTTTTGAACATTATCTGAACACTAACAATCAGCTGTTGTACTCACCAGATCAGCTAAACGTTATGTTGAGTATGAGGAGAGCTGTCTAAAAGACTTCCTGTGACAGTTTTGAACATTATCTTAACACTGACAATCAGCTGTTGTACTCTCCAGATCAGCTAAACGTTATGTTGAGTATGAGGAGAGCTGTCTAAAAGACTTCCTGTGACAGTTTTGAACATTATCTTAACACTGACAATCAGCTGTTGTACTCTCCAGATCAGCTAAACGTTATGTTGAGTATGAGGAGAGCTGTCTAAATGACTTCCTGTGACAGTTTTGAACATTATCTGAACACTAACAATCAGCTGTTGTACTCTCCAGATCAGCTAAACGTTATGTTGAGTATGAGGAGAGCGGTCTAAAAGACTTCCAGTGTCAGTTTTGAACATTATCTGAACACTAACAATCAGCTGTTGTACTCTCCAGATCAGCTAAACGTTATGTTGAGTATGAGGAGAGCTGTCTAAATGACTTCCTGTGACAGTTTTGAACATTATCTTAACACTGACAATCAGCTGTTGTACTCTCCAGATCAGCTAAACGTTATGTTGAGTATGAGGAGAGCTGTCTAAATGACTTCCTGTGACAGTTTTGAACATTATCTGAACACTAACAATCAGCTGTTGTACTCATCAGATCAGCTAAACGTTATGTTGAGTATGAGGAGAGCTGTCTAAATGACTTCCTGTGACAGTTTTGAACATTATCTTAACACTAACAATTAGCTGTTGTACTCTCCAGATCAGCTAAACGTTATGTTGAGTATGAGGAGAGCTGTCTAAATGACTTCCTGTGACAGTTTTGAACATTATCTGAACACTAACAATCAGCTGTTGTACTCTCCAGATCAGCTAAACGTTATGTTGAGTATGAGGAGAGCTGTCTAAATGACTTCCTGTGACAGTTTTGAACATTATCTTAACACTAACAATTAGCTGTTGTACTCTCCAGATCAGCTAAACGTTATGTTGAGTATGAGGAGAGCTGTCTAAATGACTTCCTGTGACAGTTTTGAACATTATCTGAACACTAACAATCAGCTGTTGTACTCTCCAGATCAGCTAAACGTTATGTTGAGTATGAGAGCTGTCTAAAAGACTTCCTGTGACAGTTTTGAACATTATCTGAACACTAACAATCAGCTGTTGTACTCTCCAGATCAGCTAAACGTTATGTTGAGTATGAGGAGGCTGTCTAAAAGACTTCCTGTGACAGTTTTGAACATTATCTGAACACTAACAATCAGCTGTTGTACTCACCAGATCAGCTAAACGTTATGTTGAGTATGAGAGCTGTCTAAAAGACTTCCTGTGACAGTTTTGAACATTATCTTAACACTAACAAGCAGCTGTTGTACACATCAGATCAGCTAAACGTTATGTTGAGTATGAGGAGAGCTGTCTAAATGACTTCCTGTGACAGTCTTGAACATTATCTGAACACTGACAATCAGCTGTTGTACTCACCAGATCAGCTAAACGTTATGTTGAGTATGAGAGCTGTCTAAAAGACTTCCTGTGACAGTTTTGAACATTATCTTAACACTAACAAGCAGCTGTTGTACACATCAGATCAGCTAAACGTTATGTTGAGTATGAGGAGAGCTGTCTAAAAGACTTCCTGTGACAGTTTTGAACATTATCTGAACACTGACAATCAGCTGTTGAACTCTCCAGATCATCTAAACGTTATGTTCAGTATGAGAGCTGTCTAAAAGACTTCCTGTGACAGTTTTGAACATTATCTGAACACTAACAATCAGCTGTTGTACTCTCCAGATCAGCTAAACGTTATGTTGAGTATGAGAGCTGTCTAAAAGACTTCCTGTGACAGTTTTGAACATTATCTGAACACTAACAATCAGCTGTTGTACTCTCCAGATCAGCTAAACGTTATGTTGAGTATGAGGAGAGCGGTCTAAAAGACTTCCTGTGACAGTTTTGAACATTATCTGAAGACTAACAATCAGCTGTTGTACTCATCAGATCAGCTAAACGTTATGTTGAGTATGAGGAGAGCTGTCTAAAAGACCAAAGATGAACTATAACCGTTTCCTTTTACGAGCTGTGATGACATTATGTACTTGGTTCTTTAAATCTTTCCAGCCTCGGGTGCTGAGCACAGGCTCTGCATCAAGAGCCTTGGTAGAACAATGTTCTGTCCCAGCTGTCGCCAAACTGCTTCTTTCTCCTTAAAACGGCAAGGTCTGCGAGTGCATTTGTTTAGGAGGAGTTGTGGATCAACACCTGAAACAGAAATCAGCAAAAAAAAAATCAAGCAGATCTCCTTAAGTTGTGGTTGGATGGTTTGTTTTTCTACTTGTTGAGCTCAGCTCGCGGTGCTCAGATGCGCAGACAATAAATGGTTTTGAGAGCAGTGCCTACTGCATCCCATCTGAAAGCTCCTATATATAGAGCTGCAGACAGCAATCTGAGTGACCAATGAACACAAATAAACCTTATTGCAGTAAATGAACAGGTAAGTTTTATCATGAAGTGTTCCATACAGTATGATGCACAGCACCATGATTCCATGCTCCTGTTCTAGCTCACAAGAACTAAATGCAGTCAGTGCTAGCGTACTAATGGAACCACTGTTAGTAACCTGTTTTTATAGTAAATACCTGTATGACTCTGTTTTCATAGAGTACTTTGAGTATCTTTGAAAAGATATCAAGTTTAAAGTTGTTTTCATGGTTACTACTCATAACTGTCCATTGAGGCAGATTTGAATGCAATAGGTTTACCTATCGTCTGAGTCCTTAGCTTGTCTGGTGGTCTTGGAGTCGAGGTCTTTGGAGTCAGAGCGTCTGCTTCCTCTACACAAAGAAAATGATTATACTAACGATACAATATTAAGGATAATAATCATATATCAGTGCTCATGCAATATGAAGTTATGTTCATA
The DNA here is from genome assembly GCA_020745685.1 of Tautogolabrus adspersus. Classification (NCBI taxonomy): domain Eukaryota; kingdom Metazoa; phylum Chordata; class Actinopteri; order Labriformes; family Labridae; genus Tautogolabrus; species Tautogolabrus adspersus. Next base: position 24,161,261 of record CM036540.1, on the reverse strand, counting down.
CCTTCTGAATCTTGAACAGGTGGAGAGAGCCTCCTTGCACTCTTTTTTTTGGAGAGCCCTTCAGGGGGAGAAGATAAGAAGGGGCAAGATTGTTACTGGGTGAAGTTACATACAGTCAAAGTACCTACAAGTCAGGAATATATTAAGTGTATAGGATATACTAAAAGACAACAGAACTGTTGGAACAAAAGAGCAGGATAAACCAAACAGAAGAGGAGTTTACCTGTTTTCTGAGTCGAGGTCTTTGAAATTTGAGTGTCTGCTTCTACAAGAAAAGAAGACATGTCGGCATGAAATTCAACATACTCTTCAATCAATCTTTACTCGTATGGCGCCGATTAATAACAAGTGTTATCTCGAGACACTTAACAAAATGAGCAGGGCTAGATGAAACTGTATATTATATTTTCATATTAAAGTTATATTATTAATCCATCATTTGCATAGCACTTAGCAATATTTAGCAAAGTTACAGTGGTGAGAAAAAACTTCCATTAAGAAGTAGAAACCTCGGGCAGAACCAGACTCATGATGAAAAGCCGTCTGAATCTGTGCGGGTTGGAAAGTAGGACAGAGTGAGATGCAGGGAGAGAGTAGATAGAGACAGAAAGACAGGTTTCTGTTCAACATGTGTCTGGTTCTGTTTCACTGTAACTTTGCTAAATGTTGCTTAGTGCTGTGTTCATGGTGGATTAATGTCAGGTCTTTGTTAATAACATAACAAAGAATTCGGTTTAGACCTGCTCTGTTTGTAAAGTTCTGATCACATTTGGTAAGAATAGATAAACAATTAAGATTGATTGAATCTGCCAGATAAACTAATATGAAATACATCTATGTGCCTAAGCTTCTTCAGAAAAGGTGCACAATGATTATTTTGCTATTTCCTGACATTTATAAACTATATAATTGATAATACAAGGCAGTCATTTGCAATATCATCAATAATGGGAGTAAAATATCTGAAGTAGCAGTCCAATTAACTTCTTACCATCCGACTCTTGAGCTTCCTCAGAAGAGCTCTCACTGAGGACCTCATCACTGACCAGGGACGTCTGTACTGCTCCCTCTTGTGAAGATGAAGAAACTGTTTGGAAGAAAAAAACAAAAAAAAACTCTGTCAAATCACTTCAAACCCTTCAAATGCGGTACTTCCAAAGTTCAGCTTTTATGAAGAACCCAAAACATATGTTGCATGGTAAATATTCATTTGGACTGATATCTTCTGTGGGCTGTCTGTATGTAATAATTTCACCTTTTCCCTCCTTTAATACTTCAATGTTGTGGTAGTAATTTCCAGTGGATAGAGACAGAAAGACAGGTTTCTGTTCAACATGAGTCTGTTCTGTTTCACTGTAACGTTGCTAAATGTTGCTTAGTGCTGTGTTCATGGTGGATTCATGGCAGGTCTTTGTTAATAATATAACAAAGAATTTGGTTTAGACATGCTCTGTTTGTAAAGTTCTGATCACATTTGGTAAGAATAGATAAACAATTAAGATTGATTGAATCTGCCAGATAAACTAATATGAAATACATCTATGTGCCTGAGCTTCTTCAGAAAAGGTGCACAATGATTATTTTGCTATTTCCTGACATTTATAAACTATATAATTGATAATACAAGGCAGTCATTTGCAATATCATCAATAATGGGAGTAAAATATCTGAAGTAGCAGTCCAATTAACTTCTTACCATCCGATTCTTGAGCTTCCTCAGAAGCCTCATCACTGACCAGGGACATCTGTCCTGCTCCCTCTTGTGAAGATGAAGAAACTGTTTGGAAGAAAAAAACCAAAACAAAACTCTGGAAGTACCGCATTTGAATGGTTTGAAGTGATTTGACAAAGTTCAGCTTTTATGAAGAACCCAAAACACATGTTGTATGGTAAATATTCATTTGGACTGATATCTTCTGTGGGCTGTCTGTATGTAATAATTTGACCTTTTCCCTCCTTCAACTCTTAAATGCTGTGGTAGTAATTTCCTTTTCGACGAAGTGCCTCTAAAGCCTGGCGACTTTTTTTTTTTACTTTGGACTACACATTGGGCCTCATTCACTAATATGTGCGTAGAAATGTTCTTACTCTGCGCATAAAATAACAATTTTGTTCTCACCACCATGCGTATGTTACTGAATCAGAATCATTCTAAATCGTCAGGCGCGTGCCCGCAACCTGCAATCAGCATACTACCACACCCCCATCTCCCCATATATGGACATCCGATCGGTGTATCAGGACGAGAGCGGGGACCTGGAGACACGTAGAAGTTGCAAGAGACGGCCCCAAAAGGTAAAAAAGAGCGGTGTGTCCACATAGTTGCAGCAATTCTGTGCGTGCATTGGCATCCGGAATCAGCTGATCAGTCACTCGACACACTCTTAACATGTTGTGACGGTCTGATGCGCTCTCTTCTGAGGGCACCGGCTGCAATATCTTTCAGCAAGGCTGGATCTTTACACTTTGAGACGTAAATCACAACCATGTTCCCTTCATGCTCTTAAATAAGCTCCAATGAATCAGCTGGTTTTAGTAACAGATGTTTCATGGCAGTATTAGTGAGAGAGGTCGACGATTAGATTCAAGATTAAAGGATGAAAAGGCATTTCATGATTACTTAATACATTTAGTCAATGAATTAGTTAATTCATGTTTTTAATTCTTGTGTTTTCAAAAATTAAAAATACATTTATATATAATTTTTTACTGAATGTATGTTTAATATGTCATTCATTTAGTTAAGAGTGTATGTTATCTGAGAAAGCTGGTCAATCATTTGTGCGTACGCATGGTCTCAGGAGGTTCTAAATTGTGTTCGCAAAGTAGAACAAATTCAAGTAAGAATATATTGATGAATCACAGATTTGTGCTTCAACGTTCGTACGCACGGTTTAAGCACATATTTGTTCGTACGCACTGTTAGTGAATGAGGCCCACTTTTTCATCACTATGTTTCCGCTTGAGATGCCGCGCCATTTTGCTTTTTTACAGCAAACATAGTAATGTCTTTTGTCTCACTTTCGCTTTTGTCCTTTTACGCATCTTTTCACTGAAACATTCGACTCTGCAATTTCCTCATCGTCACCACTGTAGCCTGTGCCACAGTCTCTTTCCTTCTCTGTGATGGGGGGTTCGTTGTCAGTCATTTAAAGGTACAGTATGTAAGATTGCATGCTATTGTTTACATTAAAATATCTAACTTCAATTAAAAATGGACTAAACCCATGTTATACATATTTTTTAGTTGAGTACTTACATCACCTCAAATATTTCCAAAAGTTATCAAAGTCAGAGAAATCCGTAATTTTATAGTTGTAACGGGACGCGTCTTGTAGGCGGCCGCCATGATGAGCCGCCATGACAGACAGGAAATGTTGATCGTTGTCAAGGAAACACCGGATGTTACGTCAAAGACCGCTGTATTAGCTAAGCGCTAGCTGCTACTGAAAGCTGCTGTTCTGTCGCTGTATGTGCTGCCGTTATAAAAAACGTCATGTAAATTATACTTGGATACATCGTCAGTACACATGTTGTCTTTCTCAGGTCGGTTTTGCCCGTTTGTATTGATTCAACACGGAGTTTGTTCGTTTTAACGGGGGGTGGGGGTGGTATCCCATGAGACCCTGCGAGAGCCCCCTTGCGGCAGATTTTACATACTGTACGTTTAAGGTAAACATACTCAGAATATGCTTCATTGAAATACTTCTGGCAGATATATGTACATTTAGCAAAGGAACGTTGGAGTAAAACCTGTAATATGTATTATTTATTTATCAGCCATGTCAGTCCCATGCCAGAACCTGATTTTATTTTCTACTTTCACTTATCAGCTTTGTGCGCTCAGTAAGGTCCTCACGCACGCCTGCACGCTCTCTCTCTTACGAACTAATCAAAACGAAGGTCAGAAAAATATTTGGGCACATGAGTTTAAAGATAAGTTCTCCTGTTGTACCCTGGGAAACCTGCACAAATTAATGCTAAATAAATACTCCATGGGAAGAATACGTAATAAAAAGTGTGAATACTTTAATTCTAAACAAATGTTCCCAGTACACAAGTTTTCTTTTAGCCAACAATGAAATAAGAAACAAGCCAAAAGTAATACATACCAAATTGTCTTGTGCCTCTCCTTGCCTTTTTTTCCTGTTCAAATTCGTAAAACAAAATGTTATAGAAGTAACAAAAATGAAACTGCTCAATTTGAAAAGAATAAAACATAAACACGCTATTTTTTTTATCTCTGACATTCTTTGATGCAAAAAATGAGAAATAGTTCTGATATCAAACAAGCTCAAAGCTGGCATATCTAAGATGAGACGAAACGTGAACCCTTTGCACTGATCAAACCAAGTAAGCTCCGCTTTAATAAAGCACTCCTCCATTCCTTCATCTATAAAGCAATGCACTATAGAGAAATGTGTCTAACTTTGCTGTTTTCAGACATTCACAGAGACATCAAGGTTTAAATATTCTTGGTAGTAGTCAATTATGGGCACACTGTTTAATAAAATAAAAGGAACGGCAGTGGAGTCTGCTACTTTACTGACTTTGCGGCTTATTTTAAGTCATTTTAATCAGCAGAGTCCACGGCTGCACATCTGAGAACAACACAGAGAACATGACAGCTGCTTTGTGGCTTATATTGAGTCATGTTAGTCAGATAACACCATGAAACTCTGGATTTCTCCAGAGGGGTGAAGCGTGCTGAAGCACGGTAGTCTACATATTGCTTGTGTGTTCACTTGGGCCCACAGCCAAGCACTGTCACAGGTTTTTATTTTTTTAAACTACCATCTGAAGATTGTTGTTGACTTCACTTGTATTTATGTCACTAGCTAACTTTACCTTGGAGCATGCAGTAATGAAACCAAGTGTGAGCACAATGAAACAAAGCGGGGCACGGCTCTTGTACACAGAAGTTGTCTGTAAAACCTGTCGGCCACAGTTTTAATTTTATGAAAATATCCAAGACATGAAAAAACAACTCATGGTTACTTTTAAGGAGCAGTTTTAATTGAATGTTATTCAGCTTTAGAAACATATTTTGTGTAATTGTTCCTGCAAATGCTCAGCTAACAGTAGGCTACGCACATTTCTCACTTTTTTTTTTATAATACATTTATCACCTGAAAATAAGACTTAAACTTCCATACAGTAAAACTAAATTAGCTTTACACTCCACCACATGGAGAAGTTAGCTTAACAGCTACACTCAGGCTAACACCTGACGGCTAGCAACGTTTCCAACCAAACACATGATAAATAATGAAACACAGAATGTGTCTTACCTCCAGAAGTTGTAGAGTGTGTTCATGCTCTTTTTGGTTCTTAATGTTTAACTCCTCTTCATGTCTCTTCGCACACCTTGTGATGCTCTCTCAGCCTTTGCAGCCTCCGTGTCTGGTGCATCTTGCATGACTTTTTGTGATGCATTCAGGTCCCGCAAGCAAAGTTCGGACGGATGATACTTCATATTGGAGGGATATTTAAAAAAGCTTGGAAATTTATCCAGTTCAACCACTCTTAATTAATTAATAAACAAAATGTTTTTCATATGTCATGGTCTTGAATTTATAAGAGCGCTTCACAGATTGTAACACCCAATTTGACCATAAACATGTTTCTCCAGGGTCAGTGACATTGCAGTTCCCATCTTCATTTGAATGCAGCCTTTTGAGAGAAGCTTGCAGGTGCTTGATTGACCTGACCTGACTGTGACCTTTTGAACAGCAGCACAAGACACAGTAGTATTGCATGGATTCAGTTCAAGTAATATCCCAACACTACTTTATTGTAACTTGGGTGAAGTGGAAAGCAATGTGGGACATTTATTCAAATAGTTGGTAGAATATATTTCATTAAAATTACCTCCATTTACCAGCTGCAACATTAAAGTGATAAACACATTGTTGAACACCAGTAACTATGATTCAATGATAAAACATTTTAGCAAAGCACTTTTTAAGCTTTGTACTGTTTATTTTATGCTCATACATTTGAGGGGAGAAGTGTTGAATATTGTGGTGTTCTCTGCAGCTTTAATGTGATCATTGTAGGCTGTAAGCAGGCTGAGGTTCAGAGGGGAGAAGTGTTGTATATTGATCATTGTAGGCTGTAAGCAGGCTGAGGTTCAGAGAGGAGAAGTGTTGTATATTGATCATTGTAGACTGTAAGCAGGCTGAGGTTCAGAGAGGAGAAGTGTTGTATATTGATCATTGTAGGCTGTAAGCAGGCTGAGGTTCAGAGGGGAGAAGTGTTGTATATTGATCATTGTAGGCTGTAAGCAGGCTGAGGTTCAGAGGGGAGAAGTGTTGTATATTGATCATTGTAGACTGTAAGCAGGCTGAGGTTCAGAGTAGAGAAGTGTTGTATATTGATCATTGTAGGCTGTAAGCAGGCTGAGGTTCAGAGGGGAGAAGTGTTGTATATTGATCATTGTAGGCTGTAAGCAGGCTGAGGTTCAGAGGGGAGAAGTGTTGTATATTGATCATTGTAGACTGTAAGCAGGCTGAGGTTCAGAGAGGAGAAGTGTTGTATATTGATCATTGTAGGCTGTAAGCAGGCTGAGGTTCAGAGTAGAGAAGTGTTGTATATTGATCATTGTAGGCTGTAAGCAGGCTGAGGTTCAGAGTAGAGAAGTGTTGTATATTGATCATTGTAGGCTGTAAGCAGGCTGAGGTTCAGAGGGGAGAAGTGTTGTATATTGATCATTGTAGGCTGTAAGCAGGCTGAGGTTCAGAGGGGAGAAGTGTTGTATATTGATCATTGTAGGCTGTAAGCAGGCTGAGGTTCAGAGGGGAGAAGTGTTGTATATTGATCATTGTAGGCTGTAAGCAGGCTGAGGTTCAGAGGGGAGAAGTGTTGTATATTGATCATTGTAGGCTGTAAGCAGGCTGAGGTTCAGAGAGGAGAAGTGTTGTATATTGATCATTGTAGACTGTAAGCAGGCTGAGGTTCAGAGAGGAGAAGTGTTGTATATTGATCATTGTAGACTGTAAGCAGGCTGAGGTTCAGAGTAGAGAAGTGTTGTATATTGATCATTGTAGGCTGTAAGCAGGCTGAGGTTCAGAGGGGAGAAGTGTTGTATATTGATCATTGTAGGCTGTAAGCAGGCTGAGGTTCAGAGGGGAGAAGTGTTGTATATTGATCATTGTAGGCTGTAAGCAGGCTGAGGTTCAGAGGGGAGAAGTGTTGTATATTGATCATTGTAGGCTGTAAGCAGGCTGAGGTTCAGAGGGGAGAAGTGTTGTATATTGATCATTGTAGGCTGTAAGCAGGCTGAGGTTCAGAGAGGAGAAGTGTTGTATATTGATCATTGTAGACTGTAAGCAGGCTGAGGTTCAGAGAGGAGAAGTGTTGTATATTGATCATTGTAGGCTGTAAGCAGGCTGAGGTTCAGAGTAGAGAAGTGTTGTATATTGATCATTGTAGACTGTAAGCAGGCTGAGGTTCAGAGTAGAGAAGTGTTGTACATTGTGGTGTCCTCTGCAGCTTCATTGCACGTTCAGTTAATGGCCCATCAAGGGGAGGGGGGATCCCCCCCCTGAACGTGCTGCTGCCTCAGAGCTTCTGAACAGTGAAGCAGATCTCTGGCTCTCTGACCCTCCCCCACTTTTAAACCTGGCTTTGAATTACGAGTCACTTTACTGCCTTGTTCCTTGTTTTTACATTTGTTTTAACTCCTGTTTTTATTTTGTCTTATTCAACTTTTATATTGGAGTTTTTCATTTTTTTTTAAACTTAATTTATCACCCCTCTTATTGTTTTAATCTCTTACTTTAAGTTATGTTGTCTTTTCTTTTATTATGCACTTTGGAATGCATGTTTTTATGTATTAAAGGTCATATATATATATCAGCTATATACATATATATTAGCAGCTTTGAGTAGAGTTGAGATAGGCTCCTGCTTGGACCCTAGGGCCTCTAGAGCTTTGAGTCTAAAAAGAGTGGTTCCCCTTAGGCCCAATATCATGCAAATCGAATTTGGTACCTAACATCAAATGAGAGATTTTCCCACCAAATCTAACTGACAAACTGAAACTAAAGCTGCAGGTATCTTAGCTTTCTTAGCAGCGAGCGAGCTGAAGTTTTTAGCATCCATTAAGGGCTGCAGGACCCACATGCACAGCATTATGGTTTCTTTTCAATTAGCAGTCTAATTGGCTGCTGTTTGGCCCTGTACTTATTAGAAGTCTCAATTTGAAATTGGTGGTTCTCCTTTGGCCCCCGATAGACCACAAGAAATTTGGAGCCTCTAGCTGAAGCAGAACTTAAAATAATGGCCTTATATGGTTTTAGAGAGGGTTGGCAGTCTCAGGCCGAGATTTCAACAGCCCCATCCTCGGGGCCCTTGGCACCTAGAGAGCTGAAATTCGCAGGAGGTGATCCTTGGGGTCACCAGATCATGTGTTAGAAAATTGGTGTATGTAGCACCTTTGGTTCTCTTAGGCCTCCTGTACCAAACCCCAGAGCGGTGATGGTGTTAGCCTTGATATGTCCAAGACCCTGATTTTTCCTGCACTCGGACAGGCCAACTTTTTTCTAGACCATCTAGAGAGCTGAATTTTCTATATGTTGTAGGTGGCCATCAGAGAGTCCCTCCTATGGTGTTTTGTGGCCCGCAGCTGGTTTCACTTGCCCTCATGGAGGCGCTAAAGTTGAGATTTTTTACACTTTGGGGCCTCGCTACTCAGCCAATTCAAGGCCAAATCAGGTGAAATCTTCTGGGAGATCTTAGATTCCATAGGTGAACCAAATATAAAAAGTTGGGCCTGCCAGCTCCTTTCGTTTTCTATCTTCTTTTAGGGGGGAGCTGTTGACTCAGTTCCACATAAGCATGAATTGATACATTTCAGAGGTTGCAAAGTCCAAGTATCAGGTCCCTTACTGCTTCAGGGGCCTTCAGATTTCAAAAGAGCAAAGGTCAAAATTTGAATTTTGAAAATCTGTCTTTTTGGCTGCTGTTTGGAACTCAAACCATTTTGAACTCCACATTTGAAATTGGTGGTTCCTCATATAGTCAACACCATGCATATCCAATTTGGTGCTTCTAACTGTTATATAATTTAAATGAGAGCCAATAAGACAATTTCCTGCCAAAAGTAGCTAACACTTTGAAACTAAAGCTGCAGGTATCTTAGCTTTCTTAACAGCGAGCAAGCTGAACTATTAAGCATCCATTAAGGGCTGCAGGACCCACATGCACAGCAATTTCTGAAGTTTTTGCATTCAGGGAACCTGAGATGGAAACCCCAATTAGGGTTTATTTTCAATTAGCAGTCTAATTGGCTGCTGTTTGGCCCTGTACTTAATAGAAGTCTCAATTTGAAATTGGTGGTTCTCCTTTGGCCCCCGATAGACCACAAGAAATTTGGAGCCTCTAGCTGAAGCAGAACTTGAAATAATGGCCTTATATGGTTTTAGAGAGGGTGGGCAGTCTCAGGCCGAGATTTCAACAGCCCCATCCGTGGGGCCCTTGGCACCTAGAGAGCTGAAATTCGCAGGAGGTGATCCCTGTGGTCACCAGATCATATGTTAGAAATTTGGTGTATGTAGCACCTTTATTTCTGTTAAGCCTCCTGTACCAAACCCCAGAGTTGTGATGGTGTTAGCCTTGATATGTCCAAGACCCTAATTTTTCCTGAACTCGGACAGGCCTACTTTTTTCTAGACCATCTAGAGAGCTGAATTTTCTATATGTTGTAGGTGGCCATCAGAGAGTCCCTCCTATGGTGTTTTGTGGCCCGCAGCTGGTTTCACTTGCCCTCATGGAGGCGCTAAAGTTGAGATTTTTTACACTTTGGGGCCTCGCTACTCAGCCAATTCAAGGCCAAATCAGGTGAAATCTTCTGGGAGATCTTAGATTTCATAGGTGAACCAAATATACAAAGTTGGGCCTGCCAGCTCCTTTCGTTTTCTATCTTCTTTTAGGGGGGAGCTGTTGACTCAGTTCCACATAAGCATGAATTGATACATTTCAGAGGTTGCAAAGTCCAAGTATCAGGTCCCTTACTGCTTCAGGGGCCTTCCGATTTCAAAAGAGCAAAGGTCAAAATTTGAATTTTGAAAATCTGTCTTTTTGGCTGCTGTTTGGGACTCGAACCATTTTGAACTCCACATTTGCAATTAGATGTTCCTCATATAGTCAACATCATGCATATCCAATTTGATGCTTCTAGCTGTTATGGAATTTAAATGAGAGCCAATAAGAGATTTTTCTGCCAAAAGTAACTGACACTTAAAAACTAATGCGCGCGTTTTTTCCTTGGCTGAACCAAATTTCCTGAACATTTAAATCAGGAATTTTTGGAGGATACCGAAGACTGGAATGGAGCCGGAATTTTTTATTTCATGCCGGGAACTATCTCCACCACTACCTACACTTCAACCTCTTCCAGCTCCACCTCTACTTTCACCTCTTCTACCAGCTGCAGCTCCCTCTGATCTCCTACCCCCAACAGGTCCTCTACGTCATTTTCACCCACCTATTTTATCGCCCCCTCCTCCTTTTCCACCTCCACCACCAGCAGTAGCAGAGGAAATGGTAAGTAATGATATAGAAAATATAAATATATTGAATTCAGATGGTTATATACAGCTCTTTGATAGTAATATTGTTTTTACTCAAGTAATAATAATGAGCCGTCTGAGGAAGACAGGTGATGGAGGAGGAGGAGGAAGAATCTGACCTGTACCCCCCCCCCCCCCAACCCCACATTGTTAATTATTTCTGTTAAATTGTTGAATAAAATTACTGTTCTTAAATACTTGTGACTTTGTCGTTATTTACTAGGCTTAATATATTATTGATGATTAATATGAAGTTTGAGTCTAATATGACCTTTCTATGATATCTGACTGTTATAGAAATATTTAAAAGGATCCTTCACCAGTTGAAACATGAAGCTGTATTGACATTGGGTCATATATAAGTAGAAATTTGAAATACATTTTGAAGTTGGTGCCATCTTGAATGAGAAAAGTCAGAAAGTGTCTTTTTGGCTCATGTAGATAAAAGACAACAACTCCCAGAATGCACAGCACTGCAGGCCACTCCCACTGATCTAGAGAAAAATGCCTATCAAGCTAGCCACTACCAGACTGAGTCAAAATTCATTTCACACACACATTCTAGTGAGTTTTTCTGGGCAGAAAAGTGCTGGCTGTACGTGTGAGTGTCTGCATGATAGTTCCTGTATTAAAGCATCCTACAGATCGTGTCATGTACCCACATCCTCCTTCCCCATGCTGGGGTAAAAAACAATCTCAGATATAAAACATGTAGTAAGATAGGACAGACGTGCAGCGCTATTCTTCTCAAAGCACAAACGCTTCATGCAAACACTCCCGAGCACACAGCCAGTTTTTCTGCCTAGAAAAAACGCTAGGTGGACACAGGGCCTTAGATGGCTAATACATTATGATTTCTGAAGAAATCTTCATTTGTTTTTCTTTTAATTGGTGAATTAATTCAGTGGGCAGGTTGAAAACATGAGGAACTAGCTTTGTAGTTTCACCCCCTCTAACCATAGCAGCCTCCAATGACGCTTGAGGAAAATGAGGGAGGGATGCACGACCATTCAAAAATACTACCTGGTTTCTAATGATACAAAAGCTAAATGCAAATGGGTGAAGTATCCCTTTAAGCTTCATCAGTTAAAAAACTGTGTTTCTCTGTGGCACATTGTAGTTTATTGTTGTATCTTGAAGTACTCTGTTGTGTTTTTTAGTATCCTGTAGTATCCTCCAGTACTTTGAAGTTGTGTGTTGTATTTGTAATATTCTGTAGTTTATTGCAGTTATCTGGTGGTTTTCTATCATATCTTGTATGACATCCTCTATTATCGTGCAGTATGTTTCAGTTCATTGTAGTATTCTGCACTACCTTGTAGTAATCTGTGGTATATAATTTTATTCTTAAAGTTTCCTGTAGTATTTTATATTGTCCTTTAGTATTCGGTTGTATCTAGTAGTATCCTGTAATATAATATAATGTGTTGTAAACACATTCCACATTGTATTCTGTAAAAATTATAAAGTCTTGTAGTATTCTGTAATGGTTAGTGGTCACATGTTCTATCTTTTGTAAGTATTCAGTAGTGTATTTTAGTATCCTTTATTGTTTTGAAGTATATTGTATGTGTTATAAACATAATCTGTGGTATCCTGTAATATTCTGTAGTATGTTTTTAGTAATATGAGGCATCTAAGGGTGCGGTCACACTGGCCATCCGTACCGTGCCATACTAAAGCACAATTGCCCCCCCGCTGCACCATACCCCCTCTGGCCAATACTGCATGGTCACACTGCATCAGGACTAACCGTGCCTGAGCACAATTACCTCTTGTTCATAACGTTGTAATACAACACATGCATGCTTTATGTTATTATGAAGCGTGCTCAGTTTACAAACAGGCAGACGAGAGAGAGAGAGAGAGAGAGAAAGGGACGCGCAGTCAAGTCCGCGTCTGCACATCAGAGAACAACACAGAGAACATGACAGCTACTTTACTGACTTTGAGGCTTATTTTGAGTCACTTTAATCAGCTACAGCTGTAAATTAATTGAAAAAATAAAAGAGACGCGTGGTCGAATCCGCATCCGCACATCGCAGAACATGACATCTACTTTGTCATTTATATGAGTCATGTTAGTTAGATACAGCCATAAAACTCTGGATTTCTCCATAATGAAGGCTGTCAGCGTTGTGTACCCACGTGCTTGTGCTCGTGCATGAAGTGTACCGTGTATACCATAAATAGTCTTATTTATGTAATTAAACTAATTTAATCAATTCTTAAATATATATTATCAATTCAAAACCTTTATTTTAACTCGAAAGACACTGAGGTTTCCCTCATTTACAGTGACGTCGAGCTCACAGCATAGAAGAGGAGATACAGCTAAAAAACAACAAACAAACAAAAGAAAACAGTAAAAAAAAAAGCCAGCAACACAGTTAAAAACAGTTACAAATTGATGAACAATGGTCCATTACTATGGCCTTAAAGGCTGCATGTGAGGGAAGAGTCCTAAATTTTAAAATTAGTTGGATGACATTCCAGGAATCAGGAGCATCGAATGAAATGTATTCACATGTTTTAATTAATTTATAAAATTATAACTTAAATAATCAACAACATTTTATTTTTGAAACAATAGTATTTTTCTTTGTTCAGCAAAACTGTATTTGCTATTCTTCCCAGTAAAATTTCATTGCATGCCTTTTGAACGGCCAATCAGAAAAATTCCAAGCCTCAGCCAATCAGAAAATTGGATCGCTCTACATGAAATCTTAGCTGCAATACCACAAACGGCCTGTGGTGGGGCCCTAATTCACACACTTTTTTGACTT
>CM036540.1:24130401-24145401 GCA_020745685.1 Tautogolabrus adspersus | reverse complement strand
ACGTAATTTGAAGACAGATTTTACCCAGAATCCTCTCTTCCTCCTTCTCTTCTTCGTCTACTACCTCCTCACTCCTCCTCCACCTCGCATACAGTAAAGGGGGAGGTATTGATTTCCATCCTGACCACAGCACAGCTTTCTTATTTTTGTCTCATCTGATCCGACTGCTGACAGACACTAATGACAGACAGTGTGTGTGTGTGTGTGTGTGTGTTTGTGTTTGTGTGTGTGTGTGTGTGTGTGTGTTTGCCTATCCATTGTAAGTGTTGTAAATTAAGTGATTAAATTCAGCAGTATCATGCTCCCAAAGTTAGATGCATTACGATTTAAGACAGGATATGCAGTTCAATATGAAGGAACAGGATACAGTGCAGGGTAGAATATTCATTGAAACGTTCAAATAATCCACACTTTATCATACCATAAAGGTGTATGATACAATATAATACAATATATGAGGGGAAATAGGATACTTCAACAGTATATCATACATAGGATTTGATAGAATAAATGTGTCTCTACAGTACAATACAGGAGAAGGTAAAAGACATACAAGACGATTTATAATTCATGGTGTTTCATTATTAAAAACAATATTATATATGATTTGATATAATAACAATATGATATAGGACGTTAAATACTCAGTGGTGGGGGATTCTTGCTTATGGACCAGGATGTACATCTTTGTTTGTTAGCTTGATGCTAACACATAATGGACATTTTAATCAACGGGCTAACAGCATGTGACGCAAGCGATCCTCGGCTACAAAAGACTGCAGAGGTTGAAGCAAAGAGGGTGAATGTGAGGTTAATCACAGCAAAGTCTCCATGCGTGATATGTTGAACTTTAAAAGACAGCAAGCGCAGATTTTTACATTAATGCAAGGAGGTACCACTTTGTCCACAGGGGGCGCCAAAATCAACAAAATCCAAAAGTTCTTCACAGGAGCCATAAAGAACCACTAATCCACAAGAGCATCGTCATAAACAAATCAAACATGCTGCCCTTTAAAATAATCATAGTTCAGGAGAATGGGATCTGGTTGTTTGTTGCTAACATGCTAACAGTTCTGCTATGTATTGAGAGTTCATAAACAACCAGTTTAAGTCTCACTCTGAGTGTAAAACAGGATTAATTATCAGGGATTAATGGATAGAAAAGATAATTTTTATTTAAAAATAAATCTGTTTCTCCTCTGAGTACTTGTTGTCTTCACATTGACTTGCACTCAATCAATCAAACCTTATTTATAACACACCTTTCATACAAATGTTATGAAATCTAAAGTGCTTTACCAGAGGTTGGAAAAACAAAGGATGTTAAAATGTTACCTGTTCACTCACCTGTCCTGTCACTGAATATTTGTGAATGAATGAATCTAAATAAACAGAATGAACCAGCAGGATGAGGCGGCAAGATTTAGTTTGGATTTTTGGTCATGACAGCGGCGTGCTGCTCCTCAGCTCTGCCCTTTTGGATCATCTGCTGCCGATAATCATGGCTGAAATATTGAAGCTGCCGCGTTTTGGAGGCGCTGAAATTTGGCACTTGGCAGAGCGATGGAGGGAGGAGGGGGAGGCGTGAGTTCATCCTCTGCCTGCCCGCAGTCGTCTTCCTTCAGCCCCGCAGTAAAACCCTCTTAGTGGGTAGAGCCATCTGGACGGGCCCCTGGCGGAGGCGTAACGGCGCCCAAAAAACTCGGGGTCGCGATGCTTTACTGCCCAAGCCTGCCGCCTGCAGATGGCAGCGGGCGTGCCGCTGGAAAACGCCAAGGTCGCTGCAGCATGTGGCGCGGTGGAAGGGAGAGCTAAATGGCAGCAGGGACTGGGTGAGGGGGGGGGAAGGACGGAGGGGAGAGAGGGGGAGGCACCGCTGGAGCCATAGCAACATCAGGGCCATGCTATGCTACATTAAAGAGCAGCGCTAGCTCGCCATATGGGAGGGCTACTGCTATCAAAGCTAATAGCTATGTTAGCTTAATGCGCGCACACACACACACACACACACACACACACACACACACACACACACACACACACACACACACATACACACGCACACACACACATACACACACACACACACACACACACACACACACAGTGAGGTGGCAGCTGGTGGAGTGAAAAGCCTCCCAGTACAAAGGAATTTAATAAGAGAACAGCTGAATGAGACACACACACACACACCCACACACACACACACACACACACACACACACACACACACACACACACACACACACAGAGACCTCCATACCTGTCTGTCCATCTCACTTTGAATTTAAATAAGCTTTATCTTCATTACGTGTGTTTGTGTTTGAGCTATTGCTCAAACAGTAAAATGAAGATGACAGAAATAAAAAAAAAACAATAAAAACATATTTTAGTTATCAAAAACAAAGTTTTGCACATTTCGTATCAAAAGTTTAAAGACACCTGCAGATTCTTGTAATGTGTAAAATATATTTTACACAAATATTTTAAGGAACTATACAATCAAAGCATTGCTTTTATAACTTGCTTTAGAGCAGTTTTTTTATAAGAATAAAAAACAAACTATTTACCAAATATGAACCAAATAAAAAGGTAGTTATTGTTCTTCCATGATTAAGCACTTCATCTAGACTTTACACAGGGTTTTTCTACCAGATCATAATATAAATCAGCTCTTGTTTTAGAGAGCCTAATATTAGAGCAAAGTTTTTGTTGCAGTTTAACTTAAAAATAATGATCATTAAATCAGTTTAAAGGACTTTCCTTTAGAGGACGCAGGGCGTCTGGACAAGCTGTAAGCCAAGCTGTCACTAACTTTAGCTCTGCTCTTTTCTCTGATAACTCCAAGATCCAGAAGTCCATAATTAAAATCATTCATCTGGTTAAAAATATTCAGTTTAAAACTACCAAGATGTGACTCTTGAAGGAGGAGGAAAAGTCCACAGAGATGTTTTCACACTCATTACTCAGTTTTCAGTTTGAGTTGTTCCTCACAAAGGGAGATTTTCCATGTCGGTGTAATGTTTACAAAATATCCAAGATGGCGGACAAAGCGACAGATTCTGACACTGTGACAGTTTTTGTCTATATAACGATTCTACGTGTAATTCTGTGAGTATTCACTGAAAAACAAACAGTGAAAAAGAACGTACTTACAAGCCGAAAAGAGAGTAAAGCAGCTTCATTACGTGCAAGATCTCACCAGTCGCAGGATACAAACGTCATTACCCCCTCCTGCTCGTTTGTGTGGATTCTCCTGATTATTTCTTGCTGTGTTCTCACATCAGTTCTACCATACTTCACACAGAAATTTTACAGAGGGGTTTGCAGGGAAACATCCGGGTGAAGTCGGGGTAAAAATGTAGACGTTTGTGTTCACACATGCAGCTCACTATAAAAGTGTCTGGAAGTTTCAGGAGTTTGGTACATGTGTGAAAACGTTGACAATTCAAACAATTCACATTTTATTTGAAGTTTTTGGCAGAAATTTGAAGAACTTTCCAATAGTCAAAGTAGTCCTTGAAATCCAGACCCCTACTTTGTTTAGACTCCTTCGTAGAAGTCATGTTTAACAAACAAGCTGTAAAGATGTTCTCGTATGGTAACAGGATGTCTTACACACACCTGTTTTTTTGGCCTTTTATGGCGCTTCACCACAGAAAGATAGAGTTTGTTTTCAGATACTGTATGTATTTATTTATTTAGAACGCTCCATCCATCCTTCATATAATGAAGAACAAGATGTAAAACTCTGCACAGGTGTATTCTCCTTCCTTTTCTCTTCTTCTCCTCTTTTGTTCTGCTCATCCCTTTGTCTCTCTCTCTCTCTCTCTCTCTCTCTCTCTCTCTCTCTCTCTCTCTCTCTCTGCCTGCAGCTGAAGATGAGTCTGAAAATTAATTTGGGGGGTTTCATTAGATTCACTTTTTGGCCCATTTCCCCGGGTTTGGTCCCTGAGCTCTCTCTCTCTCTCTCTCTCTCTCTCTCGCTCTCTCTCTCTCTCTCTCTCACACTCTCACACACACACACAAACACACACCTAACTACACACATACACGCACTCAAGTACACACTCACTCTGTCCATTCAGCTCAGGGATGAAGGGAAGCGAGTGTGTTTCTGTGTGTGTGTGTGTGTGTGTGTGTGTGTGTGTGTGTGTGTGTGTGTGTGTGTGTGTGTGTGTGTGTGTGTGTGTGTGTGTGTGTGTGTGTGTGTGTGTGTGTGTGTGTGTGTGTGTGTGTGTGTGAGATGCTGTATTTTAATGATCAGAAGCAGGATGCCCTCAGGAGTCATCAATACTTCTGTCTCCTAATGAAGTTCTTACACACACATGAACACACATGAACACACAGTTTTTTTTTTTTTAAGCCGTCGTGTTTTCATGCCGAGCTAAAAAACATAACCTCTCACTCTGCAGGTAAAAGGTGTCGTTGCGGTGATGACATGTTGTGTATTATTGTGTTTTTCTCTTTACACTGTAAATGGTACGTTTGAGCTCAGTCAGGCTGCAAACCATGGAAATATTTCAATATAATATAAAAATAAACAGTTAATTGATTGTTCAAATAGCTTGATAATAATGTCATAGTTCACAGCCAATCAACAAAACATTAACTAAGGCTGCAGGTTTAAGAGCCATTACCTTTTTTTTCTTGAATGCCTTTAGTTATTTAAATCTCTAATCAAAAAGCTGTTCAGTTAAACATGATATCAGAGGAACTTTGTCCTCGTTAGAACAACAGAACGTGAACAGATTTCTGTTCCTGCTGCAGGTTTTGTTTTGTGACCTTCCTCTTCTCGCTCAGATCTTTTTGTTCTCTTTTTGTTACAAACACTCGACGTTGTCTCGGTCCAATCTCAGCGCTGTCACAGCACCAGCTGCTCTCTGTTGCTTCAAACAAATTCATTTTTTCACAAATCTTCGGCTTGTTCGTTGTTCGGTTCTCTCGCCGCCTCTCGGACTCTCACCTCCTCAGGTAGATTGAGTTTTCAAGGTGAACGTCCCATTACAGGAGAAGGTTGACAAATTAATTTGGTGTGCGCCTTGTTGCAGTGTGGGTAGCGATAGTGACCGGCCTGTCAATTTGAGAAATGAGGTGTAGCTCAGTCGGCCAGATGGGAGAGAAATTGAACAGCACATTAGCTAATTACTTATGCAAATCAGCGCCAGTCGCTGCACCTTAACTTAAGCAGGCTGCGGGATGACACTCAGGGAGGAGAGTTTTAGCTAATGCTAATCCAGACGTACCCCCCCAGCCACCCTCCCCAAACAGCCCCCCCTCAGCCCCTCACCTGCTGCAGGAGCAGAAATCCTGCAGCCGAGCAGAAAACAGATCACAGCATGTGAAGCAAATATTGTCTCACCTCTGAGAGGAGACACAGAAAGTTTAAAGTTTCTAAAGTCTAAAGAGATCCTTTATAAAGCAGCTTTGCAGAGCAGGAAGTACTTCACAATAAAAGACAGGAGCATTTCTCACCAGCACCAAACAGGAGGCTGCAAACTAACATGACAGGCAGGCGAAGGAATGTGCTGTTCACCTGCACTCGTGGAGTAGTGGAGAGAGCAAGAATGCCTCTTTGACGTTTCATCTTCTTTGAACCACTATCAAGGGGAGAAGGAAAAAAGGTGGACAGAAATTGTCGCGGCTCTTGAAATCCCCGGTAAGTATACTGTAGCTAGCTAGCTATACCTGGGATATGAATTTAATCATTATAGTCTGGATATTGGAGGCCGCAGCAATTTCTGTCCACATTTCTTTCTCCACTCTTTTGAGGTGCAAAAGGGGAAAACACGTCAAAGAGGCATTCTTACTCTCTACACAACTTCTCTTTCCTTTTTGGTTTTCTGCTCAAAAGTTGTAAAAAAAAATTACCAGGTGCATGATGGGAAATAATCTCAAAAGGAATCTAGTTCTAGTCTTGCAGTAAGGGACCCTGTAAGATCCCAAGTCTTTGCAAAATCTGACTAAAAACTCTGACACATCGTCTTGTAGATGCGAGACGGTGTCAATCTTTTAAAAGTCCTTTTTGAAGTTTTTTAAAAAGTGTTCTAATGTATGGAAGGCATCACTTGTGCATCTGTATGAGACACCAAAGTGTTGGAATTAAAGACCTGTGAAATGTTGGACATTTGTAGGATTGACACTGAGAAGCGAGCGTAACTTTGATGAGTTAGAACAGGACACTTCACAGTATTTTGTGGCATTTAACAATGTATTGAATTCAGCTCCTCAGGTGAATCAGGATGCAAAATGTCACACATTCAGGCGCGCTTTATAAAAATAAGAGGAGTAAAGAGGGAAGAAAAGTCATCTACGAACAGACAGGGAGGGAAAAATCTGATTATTACATATATTTCTTCTTATTTAGTAAAGAAAAGTCATAAAGAAGTGTTGATGAACTCAAGTTTGAACATGTAAATAACTGCCTCACATCTTTAAAGAGGACACACACATGCACGGACGCACACACACACACACACACTTACACACTTACACACTTACACGCACACAACACACACACACACACACACACTTACACACTTACACGCACACAACACACACACACACACACACACACACACACACACACTTACACACTTACACGCACACAACACACACACACACACACACACTTACACACTTACACGCACACAACACACACACACACACACACACACACACACACACACACACACACACACACACACACACACACACACACACACACACACAGCAGTCAGCCTCCATTAGTTTATCAACTCCTACATTGACCATCAGGAGCCTCCTGTGAAGCTGATCCCTTCCCGTCTGCAACCAAAAAGCTCCTTCTTCTCTCCCTCCTCCTTCTCTTTATCATCCTCCTCCTCCCTCTTTTCCTCCGCCTTCTCCTCCTCTTCATCACCTCCCTGCGTCCCGGCCTGAGACTCAGTGGCCAGGTGTTCATTTAACGCCTAACGGCAGCTCGGTAAGGACGCCCCTGAGTCCGCTTCACGCTGCCGCCAGCCGAGCGAAGACTCCGCTCTGCCAAGACTCCCCTCGCCCCCATAAACCCCTGTTACACTCCTACTCCTCCTTTTTCCCCCCCTCCCTTCATCCTTCCTTTCTTTCATTCCCTCTTTCTATTGTTTCAAGTCATGCACGTTAACCTCAGCCCTCATGTCACCTTCCTCCTCATCCTCCTCTTCCTCCTCCTCTGCTGGCGATAAAGCGTGCAGACGTCCAGCAGCTGGACACTAAAGGCTCCTTTACTGCTGGTCGACGGGAAGCAGGATTGGACATATTTGCTTTACATACACCAGCAGTTTTTATGGTGTTAAACAGTCCTGGTGGTGAATTTTAAAGCACACTGACCACAAAGAAAGATTTTTGTTGAAAAGAAGCTGCAGAAACTTTAATAAAAGAGTCTCTTTTCAGGTATTTTTCTGCACAAAGTTAGCTTTCTGTGCTTGTCATGTTTCTGTTTATTCCTGCAAACATTTTTTTGCAGATCTGTGTCCAATAAATGAATTGCACTGATACTTAGTAGCTTTCAGTTGTTGTTTGTTTGTAGTCAAAGCAATAATTCCATGTTTCTGAAACAAAAAGGTAATAGGACATTGTCAGACCTCAAACCAGCACAAAGGAAATGACATCAGGACTAAAAGAAGTGCATGATTCTCTGAATACTTATTTTTTGGTATCTTTTGTACTTTTGTTATTGTTAAAGAAGATGGGAAACATTTCTAGAAACATGTTCATTTGTTTTACTGTTGAAACATATTTCTCTTTATGAAAAAGATGAGGAATAAATGTTTTAACTGGAAACTAAACATTGCTCTCTTCAGAGACACCAGACACCATTACTAAAATCAATAATTTTACCTTCCAGGACAATTTAGTTGCTATTCTCGTCTTGCCTCGATTGGTTAGTTTGTCCGAGTTGTTGAGATAATTTTGTGTTTTAAATGTTTGTTCCGGATTCAACACAATATTTAAGTGACACACAATAACACAAAAAGTCAACTTTTTTTTTGCAGCAGTTGATGAGAAAGTCCGGTGAGATAAAATGACTGTTTTTGCAAATGGAGTTTGGTGGCTTCAAAAAGAGAGAGATGAAACAGCTGCCGCTGGTAAAAAAATACAGAGTAATATGTGCTCTCCATGTGTAAGTAAACAGGGTTGTTGGGGGTGAAGGGAAACAGTTTGTAGGAGGTGGGGGTCTTCCTCCTTTGTTTCCTCCTCTGTTTTCTCCCAGCATGCTTGGCGTTCCCTCCCCAGGCTCTGTTGTGGGGCTTAACTTTTAGTACGTGGACCATCTTCCTAATCGCGCCTCGCTAATCCGACCTGTCAAAACCCAACCTGACGTTACAGTCAAACCCCCCCCACTAACACACACACACACCTTCCTCTGAACGGTCACCCGTTAATTAGCTCATCTAGGCCGTATAGAGCATGCTGTGAAAAAAATATGGAGAGAGTGAAGAAGACAAAGACGGAAAGAGTGCTGCAGGTCTCCTTTCGCTCTCTGGAGGCTCCGCGTCCGTTAAAATCGAGCCGAGCCGGGGGCGGCAGGCCACCTAGTTCACAGCAAGGTGTGTGTGCGCAGGTATAGGATGTAAGAAAGATAGACTCAACCCTGTGTGTGTGTGTGTGTGTGTGTGTTTGTGTGTGTGTGTGTGTGTGTGTGTGCGTGTGCGTGTGCGTGTGCATGTATGTATCTGTGTGTCTGTGTGTGTGTGTGTTAGAGAGAGAGAGAGAGAGAGTACAAGCATTGATCCATCGATCGACGTCGGTGTGGCCCCCCGAGCGCCGGCAGGCTTAACTGTTATTACTGCTGTGGCTGTTTAGCCGTCAGTCATTAATTAATGCACTTACACTGTTAGCTGTGTGCACCTGTCAGTCACACACACACACACACACACCCACACACACACACACACACACACACACAAACACACACACACTCTCGATTATGAGTGATAGCCTCTTAGTGTTGAACGTTTGAGTCCTGCCTGATGTTGATAATGAAGTGTGTGTCACTGACTGAGGGTCGGTCTGAAGACTTCCTCATCACCTGAATGTCTTTCACTTACCTGTCTATAAGTCACTCGTCTGTCTGTCTGTCTGTCTGTCTGTCTGTCTGTCTGTCTGTCTGTCTGTCTGTCTGTCTGTCTGTCTGTCTGTCTGTCTGTCTGTCTGTCTGTCTGTCTGTCTGTCTGTCTGTCTGTCTGTCTGTCTGTCTGTCTGTCTGTCTGTCTGTCTGTCTGTCTTTCACTCAGTAGATGTATTTTGGGGCTTTTTATGCCTTTATTTAGAGACAGGACAGGGGATAGAGAGAGAGTGAAGAATGACATGCGGAAAGGAGCCACAGGCCACTCGCTTTGAGGAGTACAGCCTCCATACATGTGGTGCGCAAACCAACCACCAGGCAACCGGCGTTCCTGTTATGTTTTTTATCAGTGTAGTTGCAGTATGACTTAACTTTTCAGTTGTTTGAAAGTCATCCTGTTCCTTTCAGCTACAGCTGCGTAAACAGTGGATCCCCTCTTTGATAAATGTAGCTATATGTTCCTCTCTTTTTGTCTTCTCTGAACTCCGTCCTTTGTCTTATTGTGCTGTTAAAGTCAGGTAACTTTGAATGGAGATGGAGAATGGTCAAAGGTGATGGACCGGTTAAACAAACATGAAGTGTGAGTTTCAAGTCTTGTGTGAAATTACAAATCGAAATAAGAAGAGAAAAACTTCGAGTGAGGGTTAAAAAGGTTCTATCTTTTCCCTACTACTAAAGAATTGTTTTCAAATTGATATTACCTGAACTAAAAGACGCATTTTCAACACATCATTGACGCGCGTTTCGGTCTCTGCAGTTAATCTTTTTGTCTCTCAGAGCACCATGCATACACCGCGAGTTAAATACCTAACTACCCTGTCCTTTGTTTTTCTTAATGACACAGAGACTGAATGCAATAGGGCAGAACAGATGCATACACAGTTCTTAATGCTTGTTTAATAAATGATAGTTATTTAAGTTCAGTGCTTTCCTTCCTCAGTCTTTTTTCTCCTCCCTCGTCTAAACACTCTGAGGATCCACTTCAGCTCCTCTCTGAAGCTGCTCTGCTTCATGTCACAAATCACTTCACTACATATGACTCTTCAAACTCCCCCAGGACATCCCAAACCCCTCCAAATACACCCCAATAGCCCCCCTCGATCAAAGGGAGAACATGTGTGTTTGTGTTTCTCACAGATCCTGCAGAGAAGAAGAGTTAAACTCTCTGAGACTAAAACAGTCTGCATGCAGGTTGTTGTTAATAATTAGTGTTACATGTGAGAACATTATTTTCTGTTGTTCTTTATCATAAGACTCATGTTTTGTTTCTGCACAAACTCGCTCCTACGTGAAGTTTATTTGTAGCTGCAGTTTCCACTCGGAGGTGGTGTTGCATGTCGCCCTCCAGCTGTTTCTCGGGGGACGCTTGTGAATGTTACACCGCTGTATGCAGATTATTGGTGACCTTTAGTCGACCCACTCTGGTTTTAAACCCACTGCTTCATACATCCAGGCTGAGACCTGCAGAAAAAACCTGCTGCAGAGTCCTCTTCAGTCCTGTTCAGAGACTGTGATCGGAGGATTTCAGTTTGAGAAACTTTCAGAGGGAATATTAAGATTTTTACTGCTCTGAAGGTTTTCTGTCTTTCTTTAACGGTTACATACTGTAAATTCAATTCAATTAAAAACCTTTACTTTAACTCGAAAGACACTGAGGTTTCCCTCATTTACAGTGACGTCAAGTTCACACCATAGAAGATGAGATACATATAAAAGCAAATAGAAAAGAAGAAAAGAAATCTAAAAAAAACAAACAAACAATGAGAACATGGCTTCTTTAAGGCTTAGTCTTTGGATATACATGGCTTAGTCAAGACAACAAAATGTTTAAACCAGAACAGCTATATTGCACCTCTGAACACATTTAAGTTCATTCCTTTATTTAACTGTTCCCTGTTTTCAGTCTTTATGCTAAGTTAAGATATCTTTCCTTTAAGTCTTTATACGAAGCCAAGCAAACGGTTTGATCGTGTTAATGTATGTGCAACTTTTTGCAACAATTATGAGCGGGGGATTAGTATGCTTTAGGCTGAAAATAAACATGGAATGATCTATTAAATCAAGATGGGGAAAAAAAGAAGTACTGAATGCTAGTCATAATGAAACTTTACAAAGAGAAGAAGCAAAGTAAATGTTCCTGCAAATGTTTTTGCTTTGTACCGTCCGAAGTTTGATATAAAGTGAATTTCTAAATACCGACCAGTGAGAGCAAACCTTTTTTCAACAACAGGGACCTTGCAGAAAATGAGTTTTCAAGCACTATGATGATCTTTAAGAACGATCTGAAATAAGGAACATCATCGCAAACTTCAGCTCTTTAGGCACATGTACTCCTGAATATTGACTGAGAACAACACTGTGATGACAGTTTTTGTCTATATATGGATGCAACATGTAATTGGTTGTATACACAGTATAAACAAAAGAGTAGAAAAGAACATACTGGGTAGCGGTAAAGAGTATGAAGTGACTTTATTACATGCACCACATTTCACTGGTTTAAAACTTACTCCTGATGAAACAGAAACATCTTATCTGTTGTTTGTAAGTTATGCATCAGTAACTTTTCAGCAGTTTGTTCATGCAGCTTTTTTTGTTTTCAAGTTCAGAGTTTTTCTGTTGCTGTAAACACAGTGTGACGTTCAGAAACTCAAACCAGCAGAGTTTAACTCGTCCGATCGAGTCTTATTGATCCTCTGGGGTTTGAAGCTTCCACCAACTTTATGATGCATGATGTGCAGCTTCCGGCCTCTGATAGAGCGACATATGTTCTCTATTAAAACACAGAGAGAGAGAGGGATAGAGAGGGAGAGAGGGAGAGAGAGAGAGAGAGAGAGAGAGAGAGAGAGAGGGGTGATGTGGTGGGTGGAGGAGAGAGAGGAGAGGAAGTGGATGATGGGAGTTTCTCTTGGGAAACCTCGTCTCTTCCAGCTGAGTGCAGATGTTGCACCACCCTTCCAATCCCACAACCCCCCCCCCCCTCACACACACACACACACACGCACGCACGCACACACACACACACACACACACACACACACACACACACACACATTTCCTGACCTCTTCACCTTTACACAAACTGTCAGCACATAGTGTTCAGCTTCTTGTGTACAGTTTTCATTTTTGGATTGAAACATGCAGAATCAGGTGTGTATCAGAGAACAGTGTGAGGAAAAGTTGAGAATCAGTTCATGAAAACATGTTTCAAAAGTCGATGACAAGTTATTTGTCATAAATAAAGTTCTATTTCAGTGTCAAAACAAATAAACATATACTCCTGGATGATGCTTTATTCTTTCAATGATTATTCTGCAGAGCTGCTTTCTCTAAAAGTTAATTTAAGTCTCCAGTGTTAAAGCTCCAAAATGATTCAATGATTGACGTGCAGTTATTGAAGCTGGTAACTGTTTTCTTCCCGAACAACAATTTCAAAATGTTTGAGATCGTAAACTGGGTGAATTTGAGAATGAAGTGCTCAGGATTTGGAGCAGTGACCTTTTTCTTCTGCACTTTGTCAAAGTTTGTAAATGTTAAAAACTGTTTTACCATCAGTTGTTTGGACACATTTGGATATTTCAAAGGTTTCACTTTGAGGCGAAAGAGAACTCAGATACCTTAGTTTTGCAGGCATTTCCTAATTACCCTGGTGGCGCTATATACAAAATAGAGAGGACACATCTGCCTGCTTATGTGGCTAAAAACAACAACACACAAACTCTCTGTGCGATCCAGTTATCATTGTTTTTATTTCAGCTCAGCTTCATCGACTGACATTACTGGCTGCAGTAACAGCAGCAATGAATTATGGGATATCATTGAGTAGGGGTAAAATGTGTGCGTGTGTGTGTGTGTGTGTGTGTGTGGCGGGTGTAAACAGAGGTAAAAGGGAGTTAATGAGCCGGAGCCTTTTATTGGATCTGACTGTGTAACTGAGTCTCTGCTGCTCAGCTGATGTGTCAAACAGGAAGTCACCGCTCAGAGGAAGTCACAGGAGGAGCTAAATAAGATGATGGACAGCACCTATCGTCTTGCACTGTACCAAAAAGTTCATACAAATAAATCAAACATGCATCCTAATAAAAAGAGTATGACCTCAAACATATTTGACAATGGACTTGTATGAGACATAAATATATTATAAACAGCTTGCATGATGAGATTGCACAATCATTATGAAGCCAAACCAACAGATACAGAATCCAGAGACAGTATTAGTGAAAAAGTGACTGAGGTTTGGTTTAGCTCTGCAGTGTTTTTAGGATAAAGTGTGACTTTTGGTCCTGGCTTGGTGCAGTTTGGCTCGGTTGTGGTCCAGGTTGGTCCTGGGGGGTCAGGTCTTGTCCTTGGTGTCTCTCCTTTGGCTGGCCTGGTTCTTCTCTGTGGGGCCGAGTGACCTGCCTCGCCGCTCTGCTGCCAGGTCGCACTTTCCCACTGAGGGACGATCGACGATTGAGCTGGCTGCAAGCCCCCTCTCTATCTCTCTCTCACTCTCTCTCTCTCTCCTGGCCAAACTTCTGTTTATTATCGGCGTAGTTGTTGTGATGTGACGTCACTGTTACTGCATTCAATGTGGAATTAGGAGCTCAGTTTGAGTGACTTTTTAAAGGTTGTCCTGCAGTCGTGTCAGAGTTTTGTTCATTGATGAGACGTTCATAAAAGTGTAAGAAAGAGCTGCAGTTAAAGCTCTGCTGTGTGCTGTGAAACTGCTGTGGCCAGAGGTGTGTGTGTGTGTGTGTGGGTGCGTGTCGGCCTAATAAACCCTGTCTCTGAGGAGGAGGCGGAGCTGTGATCTCAGTTCATTAAGTGACTCGATCCTCTAACGTGTCACGGCGCTTGCTCACACTCGGCTGCTTTTTAATTAATCTTTATTTTTCCTCCGGACCCCTCCTTTCCTCCTTCCTTTCTCTTCCTCCTCCTCCTCCTCCTCCTCGTCCTCCAATCTGATCCTGCGTCGTGTTAACACCTCAACAAAAGCTGTCGAAGCTTCAGGGAAAGTGTCATTGGCCTGGACATGCATGGAAGAGGGAGCTGCAGAGTTTAGGGAACAAAAAACGCCTCAATAAAGATTTGATTTGAAGGTTTTTTTCTACCTGCTGGAGCTGCTGCGTCTGAGGTTTTCCACTATTTATCAAACACTGAAGGGCCCAGCCTCCGGTGTGTTTTCTGACAGCCGCTGAGTTAAAGAGGGAAGTGTTTCTTTTTCACCTGTAGGGCTGCAGAGTTTAAAATTCCCTCTAAAGTCTCTGTCAGATTTTTGATTTCTCCTGCAGAAACACTGCGCTTAGTTCAAACCGACACACTAATTGAGTAAATGATGTTCAGTTTCTCCTAAAAAGCTGAACAGCTTTCATTGTTGGCCTCTCAGCGGGTGGAGTCGGAGCTTTCATCTCGATGGAGGATAGAGCTGATGTGGGACCGACATTAAAACTTGATTGTCTAAAAGCGGTGCTGAGAGAACGGCGCACAAATTTAATGACAGCGATTATCTGAAAGGCTACAAATCTGCTTTGTTCTGTTTCCCCTCAAGTGCAGACCCCCCCCCCATCCCCTCCACCTCCATCACCCCCTCCCCCCTTAAAGTCAGACAGGTGGAAGTCTCTCCAGGTGAGACCCTCCAAGTAGTTTAACAGTTTCTGTTGTCTGAGTTTAGAAGCACAATGTGAATGTTTTCATGAAGTTTGTAGCATGTTTGCAATCACTTAAAACTAAAAAACACTTTCATCTACATTTCTTTTTAAATGCATTATTTTGTTTTTTTTCTGTTTCTTTTGGTGATAGAAGAAGCAGATGTTTTTTTTTCTTGCTCAGACTGCCTTTAAAGTCCTGCTTTGTTGCTGGATGTTACAGGAGCTGAGATAAATACACACTTATTTATACAAATGTAATGTAGCAGAGAGAACTCCCATGAT
>CM036540.1:24005401-24125401 GCA_020745685.1 Tautogolabrus adspersus | reverse complement strand
GCTGTAAACTGGCTGCCAGCGGCTTTGAAAAAAAAGAAAACGACAGTAAACTTGATTGATTTTCGATTGGAGATGATGTTTCTATTTGTTTCAGAGGCTTTGTTATTTTCTCATCACTCTCAGAAACAAACTGGTGCGTCCTGTTTTGACTTAATTATGTTTAACTTGAATTAAAAACTACAATAGTTTAAAACTTCATTCTCGTGTCTCAACATATTTCACATTAATTGATGTCGTTATTATGTTTAAAGAAGCACAACAACTTACAGAGAGCTGTTTTTTTGTGATATCAAAAAACAACATCATAGTAAGCAAAATGATCAATGAAAGGATTAATTTCTATTGCAGATAAAAGGATGAACACACCGTAGATGTCTGCTCATAAAACATGAGAATATTAATGTTAATTTTAAAATAATAAGGATACATATATCAATGATGTAAGTTTGTTGACTTATTAACTTTTAGCTGACGTTGATCAGATCTTTAGGATATGGTGCATTTGAGAATCCTGCTAGAAATGACATCCCAGTCAGTAAAAATATCAATGTACATATTTCAGAGTTCAGAGGGTTAAATCCTGATTAAAGCGTCTGATGAAGCACAACACAGAACGTGTTCATTTAACAGGATGAGGCTTTCCGTCCTGTTCTCTCTCTTTTTCTCAAACACTGCCTCACATATTTATCCCTCCGTTGAGCCGGGTGCGGCCCAAGGTCAGGCCAGATGGTACGGCTGGCTTCACCTTGCTGCTGACCGCTGGTCCCAGCGCTGCAGAGAGGAGCCGCCGCCAAACAGATGGAGAATATCAGCGAGCTTAAAACCCCAAATCTGCAGAGGAGGTTCTGCAGGAAAACACGGACACAGAAAACATGTTTTCTCCGAGCTGTTTGTGCCAATTAGAGCTCATTTTTCTTTACTCGTTCTTTTAGATATATCTGTGTGTGTGTGTGTGTGTGTGTGTGTTTAATTTGGCCCCACCGTCCGACGTGATTTGCTGTTGACGCAGACTTCAAAGGAGAGTAAATTACATTTACTTTGTAATGTTTGCATCATTATTCCTCGTCTTTATCAGCACCCAATCAGCACTCTTACTTTGTGTGTGTGTGTGTGTGTGTGTGTGTGTGTGTGTGTGTGTGTGTTTGTACAGTATACTTCCTCTATATCTAAACAGTGTTATTGTACAACCACTGTGATTTCAAGTTGTTCTCCTTAACTACACGTCCATCACTAGAACTAACACGTCATCATGATGGTTCTGATGTTGAACTCAAGAAACTGATGCAGAAATCAGAGAAATTGAAATTATAAAAACAAACTTTGAGAGTGCAGAGTTTTAGTTTCTTCCAAATGGTTCCCTATTTCAATACATTTTGCAGTCAATTTTGTTCTTGTTAGAGCCAAATATTTATCCTCAAACACTTCATGAGGTACACTGGCTTCATGCAACTGTTGGCACAAAACTTGCAAAGAGTTTAAACGGAGCACTGAAACATGTTCTTCCTGAAACTGCAGTATTTAATGCTCTGATTTCACTTTATGTTTCTCTGTATTCTTTATGTTCTCAGCTGTTTCGATGCTACGCTTCAACCACAAATATATTTTCTTAATTTTTGTAATGCAATATCAAAACCGGCTGCGCTCAAACAACGCGACAAACAAACCAACTTGAATGTGATTGTGTGTTTTGCAGCAGTTAACAGAACTATTACAATATAAAGTCATATATTGAACGTATTGATCAGGTAAAGAAGTAGTTTTATCAACCGTTGTGTCCACACAAAGCGCAAATACATATTTAATTAGATCAAGTGATTCTTTTTGTATATTGGCTAACACAGGCTTCCATACACCGATATTAAAATGGTGTAAAAACTGATGGATGAGTATTAAACATTTATTAGGAAAGAATCCGTGTGACCATTACGTTGAATTTCACCTGCAGAATCAGCAGATAAAGCTCAAGAAAAGCTGAGTTTCCTCTTGTTTTTCTAACGTGGTTGTTGGTAATTATCGTCTCTGTGAAGTTTCCTGTTATGTGACATAGAATCATTTTATTTTCCTTCACTCTGAGCCGAACGGCAGGAAGGTTAAAGCGGCATGAAGAGATATTGAAATGAAATGGTTGGAGGCAGGCCCCAGGCGATTATTCAAATGACCACTTTTTTTTTCTTCCCTTTAATTTTGGTTCAATAAAGCTGGACGTTGAACCTTCAGCAGTCAGACAGTTAATTAAAAATGTGAGCGCAGAACGAGCTGTTTGGAATAATAATGATCATAAAGAGGAGCGTTTGTCAGACTGATGAGAGAGAGTTCGTCTGTGTTGCTGCGTTTGTACGACTGATCGGATAAATAAGCTAAAGACTTCATACTGAGAGACACACACTGATACTACAACAGCAAATACTGATTCTGAGCTAATAATAATGTTACTGTGAAGGTAGTCTCAGATGTACTGATGGAGTTGGAACCTTTTTCTCCCACGTTAGCCTCACTTTACCAAACTGGTAGCACTACTTGTGTTGGTATAAAAAGAAAAAAAACAGCAGTACTAGTTGAAGTTGCATTAGTTTAAAGCTTGATCCAAAGGCACCTGGACGTGGTTTAAGAAGTTCAGTTGCCTTTGGATCAAGCTTCAAATTTGCCATGACCTGGACGACTGTGAACCTACACAGACAAGTTGTACTTGCAGCCATGATGGTGGCAGCACTTAAAGCAGTTTAAGTGGTGACAGAAGGATTTTTAGTTGTAGAAGTGAAAGCAGTTGTTAGTACTATTAGCCAGATCTTAGAGTAGTGATAATAATAGCCTTGTAGTAGCAGAAACAGTAGGAAAAAGAGAAGTAGTAGTTTTTGCATTATTAGTAGTGATAGCTGTGGTGGCAGAGTAAGTAAAACCAGAGGTGACGCTGTTGGTGATAGAGGACGCAGTGCTTGCAAGCCGTTATCCTGTACGCACTGCGTTTATTTAATTACCTGTATCATTTTTTCTATAAAAAAAAACTAAACTGTGACAACAGTTGAATCAGACATCAGCTTGAATCAACTGCAGCAGCAGGTTTAAAGAAGTCAAATGTAGAAGGATTGGGTGGAAAGATGTAAAACTCAAACATGAACGTGAGCGTCTGTTTGTTCACTTCTCTCTGATTAACCTGCAGTTTCTCCCTCCTAAAGGTCAGAGCCCGCCCTAAGTGACAGTAATGCTTTCTGTGAGCACTTCAGACTCATTTATAAAAAACATGCTCCTCTCTCCACTTTTATGATTCATTTAACACACTCGCTGCTACGCCTGCCTGAGCAGTAAATTCTTAATATGTACAACATGATTTAATTATTGCTCCACGTCTAAACCAAGACGGACACTAACTATTTTAATTAATGTTTTACATCACGTGAAATATGTTTTCTTTGGCATTCACTCCCTCACTGCATGCAGGGGCAGAAAGAACTTCACCTCAAGGAACAATGCAGTATGTTTTCAGTATTTAAGACCTTGTACACTTACAGTAATGTTCATTGTGATCCATTGATTTTTGTTGAAAGGCATCGACAATTCTGACAACCGTATCACAAACATTAAGAATGTCCAACATTGTTCTCCATCATTGAGGCAACAAGTCTCTTTTCTATCTGCGTATATGAAGATAATAACCCTGATTACACACACATTATAATAATGACCATCCCAGAATTATCCAGCACCAGTCAGAAGTCACATCATGACATAAAGTGGCTCAATATATCCTGAAAACAGCACAATGTATCACGCAAAAGTGACCGAAAGAGTGAAATAAGAACTGTGATAATACTTCTGAGGTGATGACATTTAGAAAGTTCAAGCAAAGACTAGACAGAGAAACACACAGGAAATCAACTCGGTTTCTTTCTGTCACTTCTTTGTTTTAAAATGTCTCGGGTCAGAGAGGAGTCAACAGGTCAAGAAGTCAGTGAGGTTTTATGTTTGAAAACTCCCAAAAGAGCAGCTTCACTTTGTGCATCACCGCTTCTGGTCTTTTATTTGTATTTCTCTCAATTGATCTTTGGAGGCCTGATAACATTTTTCCGGTTTTAACATGAGGGCCGCTCCATTATCTGATGTCAGGGGAGAATTTAACACCTGATATCAGCTGCTGAGGAGCCTTTGAGCCACAAACTGCTGGACCGTGATGAAATACACAACAGACCTCTCAGATACGTCAACTTTTCAGGAAAGAAATGTTTTTTTAGTTTTACCCTCAGACGGTTTAGAAGGTTATCTGCTGGGTTTTAGGAGGATTTCATCAGACTAGAAGCTGAAGGATGGTCTCCGTCCAGAGAGAATAAAGAAATCCTTCAGCTCAGCATGAAGACTGAGCAGGAAATCAGGATTCAGATAGAAATATACTGGAATTATGATCTGAAATAGGGAAAAAAAGGTAAAGTAAGGACACAAATACAAAAGAAAGAGAGCTGAATTAAACAACAGAGTAGAGTTTCAGACAGTCACAACAAAAAGTTGAGTGGAAAAAAGGATTCCAATTGACACCATGATGTATTTTAAGGACTCCAGTATTTTTATTTTATGTGTTGTACATGACTTTTGACCTGAGAAACACACAAACTGACCCTGAGGCTCAGGATCGATTAGTTTCAGTCCCACAGAGCTGTGTGTGAAGACATTTGACCTTTTTATTAACCCCTTTTTCGCAAAAAATTCTGCCGTAAGTGTTTTTTAAAATTGAGTTTAACAAATAACTCAGAGGCTTGAAGCACACACAGAATGAAGAAACAAGCTGGAAGCTGTGTGTTTGTATATAACTTTAGTCGATGTTTAGGCAATTGTCACATAAACTACATAACGACATCACATCAATACTTAGGCCTTTACTGGAAGGGACAGCTGTTATTAAGTAAGGTAATAAAGTAAGTTTCTTGCTAACTTGGTTTAACGAGAGGGAAATGATAACTGGGGTGAAGATGGTGTTGCTAGTCAATGTTAACATCGTTTGAAACGTAATAACTTGTCTCAAAGATTAAAAAAAATGCTAACAAAGCTAATAAAGAGAAAAGTTAAAAATTGCTAACTTACAGTAGCTGTTAAAGTAAGTTGCTAACAAGCACACACTTGTTTCTATGTGTCTAGATAAAGTGCAGAAATAATTGGTAAGTTAGGTTACAATTCATACGCTAACAATACAATAAGGAATCATTGATGTATTATTAACAAATCTGGTAAATTAGGTGCTAAAGTTGCTACTTTAGCAACAAACAAAAAAAAGTGACATGCTGGTTTGAAAATAAACGTTTCTAAGCCATTTAATATAATACATCAGTGTCTAATACTAATGTGGCTGAAGAAGTCAGCTAACAAAAGCTTTAACTTAGCTAAAAAAGTGAGTTGCTCATGAATGTTAACATAGCTCCTCAAAACAATGCTAATACATGCTAACTTTGTTGACAAAGTTAGCCACACAAAACAAAATCTGGAATATGTTACATCTTCAAACTTTAATGAGTAATATTAGATGAAGACCTGCGTGTTCTTACACTGAGAGGTGATACTGCAGATAATTAAAAAGGTGCTCTTTCAGGTCTTGGATCATTTCTGTTGAATTAAATTCTAATATTAACGTAACATTTTTTGCCCCTGGAGCTGCCTGGAAGAGCCTTGAAGGTTGCCTGGAGTTCTCTGGACCGTAGCTCCAGAGCCACCAATTATGTTTGCATAATTAACAAGACAAATTGTATGTATCTGTGAACTCATCTGCAGAGTATTTTTTTAATATTTAAGTGGTGCAGGGTCCACTATCTTTCCCCTGAATGAGCTGAAGTTTGTGGCTGTTTTTATTGAGGTATTTTCCAGGTTGTTTACAGGCTGTTTCCAGGCCTCCTCTCCCATATTTCCTCCTGATTTTGTCGTCTGTTGAGGTTTATCTGACAGCAGCTGTTGACTCGACGCTCCCTCTGTTTGACAATATGCCACCAAGCTGTGCACAAATACTGCTCCACATACTGTACACTACAACTCCCATGATCCCTTGGGGCTGCAGCTTGTCTGCTTGTTGGAGGGACAGCGTCTGCTGGTCGCTAACGTTTGTAAATGTTTTATTAACTGGACTGACTGGGTGGTTACTGGAGGGACTGGGTTTATCCCTGGTGTGTGTTTATGTGTTTTAGTGGACAGTTTAAGGATGTTGTTGTGTTGCAGTTGTTTTGACTGCTTGAAGAAGATTGTATACTGGGTTTGTAACTGGGTTTAGGGGTTACAGTTAGTTAAAGATAATTAAAGAAATAACAATTTCACCTTTTTTTCTTCAGTAAGTTTTGAAACTGGACAACAAAGATTGGGTACTACATTATCATTATACGCATCATTAATGACTCACTGATGCTTTTGTTGTCAAGGGAAAAAAAGGAGCATGAATAGATGGATGTTGTGTGTGTGTTTACTGAGGGTGTTAAACACGTTTAAATGGGATTGTGTCATTTTATGTATCTGATTGGCTGCACAGTTTGTTCACTGTGTGTTTTTATGAACACTCAGATGTTTTTCCCTGAATTTTGGATCTCTTCTTCCATTTCCACCTCATTTTTCTGTCATGATGTCACACACACACACATATACACACACACACACACACACACACACATATACACACACACACACACACACACACACACATATACACACACATACACACGCACACGCACACGCACACACACATACACACTCTGTCCGGCTGCAGCGTTGCATCACACAGATGATTTTTCGATTGCAGAGACTAATGTGCTGATCCTCATGACAACGCTGCCAAAACACAGCTGAGGAGCAACCTGAGTTCACTGTGTGTGTTTCATGTGTGTGTGTGTGTGTGTGTGTGTGTGTGTGTGTGTGTGTGTGTGTGTGTGTGTGTGTGTGTGTGTGTGTGTGTGAAGGTGTGTGTGAATGTGTGCTTGTCTGTGTGTGTGTTGTGAAAGAAAACTGGTTTACTCAAGTAAAAACAAGAAAATTCTCCTTTCAGTCTCTCTCTGAAGCAGTATGAAATAATTATGGGATGTTCTGTTCATCTCCGCGCTCCAGGAACTTAGCATGTGTACTTTCAAACACAACATCTCTTCACAACATTTGTACACACACACACACACACACAGTCACAAACACGCACACGCACTTACATCTCACCTCCAGCGAGCAGGAAACAACAGAACACAAACAGGAAGAATCTACAACACTTTCATGTTAAAACATCTCTGTGTTCTTCCTCTCAGCTCTCGTGCTCTTTGTTCTGTTTGTGACTGTGAACGCTCCCCAGCGTCTTACATGGAGGTTTATTCATCACTTAAAACAATGCAGTCAAGAGAAATAACAGATTAATATGTAATTAGTCAATCATTTGAAACCATTATAGTCCTGATTTCTACGTTTGAATATACCTAACCTGTATACACACCCTGATAGGTAAGTTTGTTGTGTTTTTGTGTTTTTATCCAAACTGACCCTTTCAAATCAAAGCCTGATTCCCAAAAGGATTGCACAGCCTTTGCAAAGGGTTAAATGCTCCCCTTACTGCCCCGCAGAGAAAACAGAAGCTCAGTGCACTGGTGCTGTTTTTCTGTAAATAAATGAACCATTCTGGAACCCTTTCTATGCGAATCAGCCGCCTGCTGAGAGTTGGTGGTAACTGGTGGTAACCCTAACCCTAAACGGTGAAACTTATTTCACGTTTTTAGAGACTGGCCTCTCAATAAAGTTGAAATAGTTTCCCCTCCCCTGCGAGCTCATCATCTTTATGTGGACACAACTGAGCTCCGTCAGCATGAGAGTGCAGCTCCGTGTAGAGTAAAGGTGCGGATAACTTCTTTCCACATTCAGACACAAAAACAAGAGCAACGTAACAGGACAACTTTTTGAGCATGTGATGCCTCTGAATATAATTAGTGCTATATGCTCTGTGAATTAGACTTTGAGGCGTAGCAGACCTTGGGAGCAAATGATAGCAGTATTTTGAGGTAATAGCGGCCTCATTCCATTCTTATTGAATCAGGCCCTCAATAAGCAAAAACAAAGAAACAGAATGAGGCAGAGGCAGATCAGAAATTTCTGTTGTTTTCAATGGGTTTGTTTCTTTGACGAGAGTGATGTAACAGCTGTTTGTGCTTCAAAAGTAATCTTCCTCTTTGACAAAAAGGTCCTTTCTCTAATGTTGTCAGATACTTAGAGCAACAATCTGAGCCTGTCAGTGACAAAAACAACAACTTTTAGTGGACACACTTTCATCAATCAGGGATTATGTTGCAGACATTGCAGCCTGTTTCACTGCTGCAGGTGGAATCAATTCACTAGAGCAAATTTCAAAACGTTTTTTTACCTTTTAGTCATTTAGACTTAAAAATATATAAAAAGCAAGTTTAAAAAAAAGCAGAAATCACCTTTAATAAAACCCTCATGGTGTCAAACGATTAGCAACTGAATGATTCCTCCCTGCAGACAAACTCCTTCATGTGTTTTTACATTTCGTCGTCAGCCATCGATCTAACGATGGAGTCATCACGATTTCAGCTTCTTCTTTTTTTCATGATGGATTTTGTGTCAAATTATTTTTAATGCAGAAAAATGTCCCTCCGGCCAAAAGAAGAAGAGGAGGAGGGGTGGAAGCATCTCTTTTTTTATTGGGATCGATTCAAATTGATTAGTTTTAGATATTTAATGTGACACCTCCTCCAACGATTGCCCTGACGCTTTATTGGCAAAGAGACAAAAAAAAGAAAAGAACGAAGCGGTCGGCGATGCAGCCTCCCTGAATGCATAATGGTGGCACTCAATATTTCAGACGGAACAAATGAATTGCGCGAGGCTCTTTTAGCAGAATAAACTGCTTTTGCGTGTCAAGACAAAGTCTGGGGAATAAGGGACCGAGGACCTAATGTGTTGTGACAATAGACAGTACAGAGGCTGTGTGCGTGTGTGTGTGTGTGTGTGTGTGTGTGTGTGTGTGCGTGTGTGTGTGTGTGTGTGTGTGTGTGTGTGTGTGTGTGTGTGTGTGTGTGTGTGTGTGAGAGAGAGAGAGAGAGAGAGAGTGTGTGAGAGGCAGAGAAAGAGACAGAGAGAGACGGAGGCAGATCTGTTCCAGGGACTGTTTTAGTGCCTCATCAAATATTTAGTTTGATTGTACATGGTCCTGTAATTGCCATCTTGGCTTGTGAATTATTGATGGCGTGTAGCAGAGCCAAGGAGGGCCCTCGTCCACACACACACACACACACACACTCACACACTCACACACACTCACACACAGGCGCTCGAGTGCTGTAATAAGGCCAGACAAAGCAAACACACACACACACACAGAGGCTGGTGCTGGGGCCAGTGAATCATCATGTAATGGTAATGGGCATGCAGCCGCTCTTGTTTCATATCCTAATTAGCAGCAGAGGAGCATCATGTGAATTCTTCAGTAATTATTTGAAGAGGGCGTTTCAACAACACTGAGAGTCAATATTAGACTTTACTCATCCTCCTAATGAGGCGAACACAGTCCCCCTCTTCTTCTTCTTCGTCTTCTGATGTTTTTGCAGCTCAAATCGCCTGCGAGCTTCTTTTTCTTCCTTTGTTTCTCCTGCACGGTTTGTTCGTTAGCCACAAACAGATGAGCTGTGACGGCACGGCGGTCGGCGGGTTAACCAGGACCGATTGTTGTTAGCTCACCGTGGCCTCTGCTTGCCACGCTTGCTTTGTGCTTCGTTTCACTTTGTCACCAGTAAGACGAGGCGACGGCGCTACTGGTGGCGGTGTGCCGGCCCGGGCTCGCCAGGTGGGCGGTCAGGTGGTAAAGTGGCAGCGGCGGGCGATGAGGTGGCTCCTCACAGAGAGAATCAAACTGTGAGGGCAAGCGAGAGAGCGAGCGAGAGAGCAGCGGCGGCTTTTAAAAATACTCCTGCTGAAATATTGATTTTTTTTTCTGCTTCTTTTTCTTTCTTGCCTAACGTAATAAGTGAGAGACTCCAGGGAGC
Organism: Tautogolabrus adspersus; assembly: GCA_020745685.1. Taxonomy (NCBI): domain Eukaryota; kingdom Metazoa; phylum Chordata; class Actinopteri; order Labriformes; family Labridae; genus Tautogolabrus; species Tautogolabrus adspersus. Next base: position 24,115,412 of record CM036540.1, on the reverse strand, counting down.
GTGTGTGTGTGTGTGTGTGTGTGTGTGTGTGTGTGTGTGTGTGTGTGTGTGTGTGTGTGTGTGTGTGTGTGTGTGTGTGTGTGTGTGTGTGTGTGTGTGTGTGTGTGTGTGGTGAGCATCCTCCCCTAGCCCTCAAAGTGTGTCTCTTCTCATATGAACTGTGTGTGTGTGTGTGTGTGTGTGTGTGTGTGTGTTCATCAGGGCCTTGTAATCTGAGCTCAACGTAATTGCTTCCCATAGTGCACTGGGTGTGGTCGGGGTGACATCATCTGGAGTGGCCGGTCAAAAACGCTGAAGTCAGACCAGCTCAGCCCCCCAGCACCTCCCCTTCCACCTCCTCCCCCCCCCTCATTGTGAGCTAAATTAGCTTTAAATCTTCTCCACTGGAACAATTATTCGCCTCCGTCATGTTCCTGCTTCACTCAGGATTAAAGGTGAAAAAGTGGCCGTGAAATTAAATCAAACACTCTCAGTCTTCACATCCAACAATAACACATTTAAACTGGACAGAGAAATGCACTCATTCATTGATTTCAATTGTTTCCTCTTTCATTAACATACAGCTGCACAAAGAGCATCCAGTTTATCAGAGCCACCTCACTCAAACAGAATCAGCCGGATCCAGTAGTAAATCCGTCCTCCATGATGGTTTGATTGTTTAATTTTTGTCCAAACTTTTACAGAGAGCTGTTTTAATGTCTTATGGAGCAACCTAACCCTTCGAAATAACATTTTCTACTAATGTACATCAACAGATTTATTTTCGAGCAAAGCATTTTTATTCGACACAATCTGAATGTTGCTGCAATTGGAGTTCTAAACTTCTCAGAAAGGTCTTTACTTTACAAATTCTGTTCTTTATTTTTCCCGCAGTATTCGCTCTTTGTAGTTAAAGCGTCATTAAACTTTGATTTTGGTGTGTTGAGACGTTCCTACTTCAGACTTGTTAAAAACAGCAGCTTGGTCAGCGGCCCTACACTTTAAAATATGACTCTGCAGGTCCCCCTCTAGAGTCAGTTTTTGCAGGTGCAGGCCTCTAAAGTCAAGTTAGCAATACAAATAATGCCACATCTGGTTAGAGTTTGAAATAAAGCTTGCTGAGAAACATTTCACTTATATGAGTTATGGAAATGCCACAATTTTAAACACCAGGTTGTGAAACAGCCACAGTTTGGTTTGTATGTGCACCAAAACTACTTGGTTGGGTGGGAAAAAGCAATAAATTAAATAAAAACTTAGAAAAAAACGCTGTGTTATGGAGCTTAAAAATTCATCTGTCATTGGCAAAAGAAGCCTGCAATACTTCTGATTTATTTTTAGTATAAAATAAAGCCCCAACCCTTTCTCTTTACAAAATGTCTAACCTCATAACACTGCAAGTTTTTGTTTTTCATTTTAATCCAAACTTATTGAGGACAAACATTTAAGGATAACATACATGTTATAAAGACAGAGTTATCCGCTAATGTTTTGACCTCATTGATAAAAAAACTAAAATAAAAAAGTGTTAACACCATGAATGACTAAAAAGTCATTGCGTGTTTTTCTTGCAATTTTTGCAAGCATTGTAGCTCATTCAACAGGTGTTCAGATAGACTCAGCGCTCTGTTAAACAGTTAAATAACAAATATCAAAAGAAAGCCTAAAATCCTCCAGGTGTAAAGGTGCAGGTTGTACCTCTCTGTTCTCCTGCAGAAGGAGCAGCAGTGATTTCAGAGCTACGTTACACTCCTCTCTCTCTCTCTCTCTCTCTCTGTCTCTCTCTCTCTCTCTCTCTCTCTCTCTCTCTCTGTGTCCTGCTGTCATTGATTGTCGGGTGGTGTAATGAGGTGACAGCTGACACCAGCAGACTCCATCTCTCTCATTATCTTCACCTCCTCTTTAAGAGGCACAGAAGAAGAAGAAGAAGGAGCTCTGGCTGTTCGCTCCTCCTCTTTATTTATCATGTGTTGATACGTTTTTAATCAGCAAGGAGATCCACCACCACCATCACTTTAACCTCCTCTCTTTTCTCCTCTCTGTCCTCCCTGACTATTTCACTGAGGTGTTTAGAGTCTATTTGTGTTGATTTGTCTTCATACAAAGGAAAATGAAAATATACACGAGTGGAGGATGAGATTATTCAAGGCAGCAAAAACTGTTTCAAAGATGTGACTGTGAATTTAAAATGTTTTATAACATGAATAATAACGATAAGAGCAACAAAAAAGACTGAATGTCAATAACAGACAAAAAAGAATTCCTGTAAAATCAGAAGCTGAATAACAGATATACAATTACAGTCTGCTAACTGGTTGAAGCTAAAGTTTGTTCAGTCACTACAAGTTACACAAAGTTACACGAATGTCTCCAGTAGATCTGTTCATCCTGCAGCAGTGAAACAGGCTGTAATGTCTGCAACATAATCCTTGAGGGATCAAAGTGTGTCCACTAAAAGTTGTTGTTACATTGGTAAAAAAACATGCATTTTATCATGCAAAACACAGGAATAGCTTAAAATTGCTTTAACCAGTTAGTTTGGTTGTTGTGTATTACACAGAAATTGTGCTACATCTGAACAAATTGAAAACACAAAAGTTGCACAATGACTCAAATTAACTAGCCGATCAAGGAAGCGTTGGACCAGCAGCTTCTACGATTACTGCAGGGCAGAATGACTGTTTTTTGGTCATGGAGTCTGGTGGTGTTACAACGTTCTTCTTTTCAAAGCCACCAGACTCCAGTAACAAAAACAGTGTTTTGACTTCACAGAACAGAGGAGTCGCTGCTCTCCTCCTCTATCAGTTTGTTAGTTAGTGTTGTGACTTTGGGGTTTTAAAAGGTTAGTTTGGATCCAACTACAAAAACAAAAACAGGAAGTGTTCATCAGCTGCTGGGAAGCTGTGAAGCTTCTGTGATAATCAGATTAAATTATTTTTTACTTCAAAAAGCCAACACACAGTGTAGAGTTAAAGCGCATTAAGAGGAAACACAAACACACACACACACACACACACACGCACACACACACACAAACACACACACACAGTATTAAAAAAATATGCACACATACACAGAGCTGTGTAGACAGGCATGTCTGTACTGTAGTTTGATATGCATTTTTGTTTATACGTGTGTTGTAGTCATTTATAATTTGTCGTTGTTTGTGTGTGTATTCATATGTCTGTGTGTTTGTGTCTGTTGTTGTGTGTACGTGTGACTGTGTCTGTTTTCTTGTTGGTATATTGTACTCAGTGTGTGTATGTGTGTGTATTTGTGTGTGCACTTTTTCTGTACTCCCTGTGTTGTTGCTAGTTTGTCTGAGTGTGTGTCTGTGTACTGGCATACTGTCAGAGCAGCTTAGTGTGTTTGTACCTATATCTGTGCATTGTGTGTGTATTGGTGTACAATACGAGTCCATATGTATGGTTGTGTGCCTGTGTGTATGTTCTTGTGTCTCTGAATGGCTCCATGTGTGTGTATTTGTTTTTCTCCGGGTGTGTACATACTAGTGTGTATAGCTTCATATTCCACTGTGTGTTTGTGTGTATATCTGTGTATATTCCTCAGTGTGTATCAGTGTGTATAGGTGTAGCAGCTTGTTGTTTGTGTGTATTATGTGTCTATTTGTCTGCCTATTTGTGGACGGCTCCGTGTGTATTGTGTGTGTTGCAGACGAGAATGTGTGTATTAAATGTACGATATGTGTGCACAGTGTGTATTATGCGTGTGTATATATTGTGTATTTTGTGTGTATGTGTGTGTCTGTGGTCCAGTGTGTGTCTGTCTTTGTGTGAATTAGATCCGTATTGATCGGTATCAGCTCTCTGAAGGACTCGGGATCGTCTGAATGGAGCTTCACATTATTCTGTTCTCTGCCATAAAGGGCATTACAGCAGCAGATCAGCTTTCAGTCGATACACACGCACACCCCTGACACACACACTCGTCCACACACGGGCACACACGTGCGCACACACACGCACACACACACACACACACACACACACTCACGCACACGCACACAGACACACACACACACACACACACTCACTACCAAGCTCTCTCCTCTCTCTGTGTCTTTAAAGGATCATTTCACCCAAATCATAAAAGCAGCTGCAAGTATTCGCACAGATTTGGGTTTTTTCTCTCCGACATTTCTGATGTTGAAAAATTCTGTAACAAACTCTGTTTCATATTTCAACTCATAAAATGAATTCAAATTGTTGACAGTCTGTGTGTTGCTAATTGTGCTGAACTGTCCCTTTAAATCCGACCTGAAAGTCCTTTCAGTATATCTCTATCTCTACTGTGTGGATGTTTAGTTATTGTTACCAATCCTAAAACTCTTATTCAATCAATCCATCAATCAGTTCATCAACATTGAAGATACACAAATACAAATTTAAAACACATAAGGGATTAAGTTTCTGAGTTTACCCTCAAGCTGCTGTCAGACATGCTGAGCTCCAGCTGTGTGTTTTAAGGATATTGTTACTTTCTTATTAAGGTGGAAATCAATGCCGACCTCATTTATAGTCCCGCCCACCTCCTGGTGCTCTCTCAGCATGCCTTGTTGAAGAATCCTCAGAAGGAGGAGGGTGGAGGGCTGGGAGTAGGTCTTCTGCCGAGGTTATCCCCTGGTTAATGTGACATGTCTGTCTGCGACCTTGCCGCTTGTTAACTGCCCGGATTATTATTGTGATAATGTGGCAATTAAAAAGGAGGCGCTCCATCAGACAGGGAGGTGGGGGGAGGGTGGTGGTCCGAGAGATGGATGTGCACAGATTACAAGGCAGTGTGAAATGCATTAAGGTAGCTATCCATTCTGACCCCCCCTCGCTGTCCTCCTGCAGAGCTGTGGGTTATTGCCGTCCGTCCTCATTGATATCCATCCCCAATCAATACTCCTCTGCTGCCGTAAAAACAGGCGTAAATCAACACGCATCGGGCGAGAGATCGGACAGGCGGGAGGGAAAATCAAAAGGCGGTGTCTAATGAGACGCCATAAGTCTGCAGGAAGTGTCCACCGTCTTTATGAAGACGCCGCCGCAGAATGATAATGTCATTTGCAGCCAAGAGACCAGAGACGACATGAGACCTGAAACATGGCAACAAAAGCCTTATTTAGACTTAAGATGTGATATTTGCATTCCTATGATGTCTCTCTTTTAATATGAATGAATGAATGAACAATGTGAATGTCATAGAGGGGAAATGGAGGGGACGAAGTGATCTCACCTCTGTACCACCATCAAAGGTGGTAACAGATACGTTACAGGGGTGAGAAGGGATCGGCAGAGAACAGCGCTGTGTGTGACTGTGTATGTGGAGCTTCCACTGTTTCTCTTAAACTGGTGCTTCCACAACAACAGATGGCACTGTGACTCCTGTGTTCTGTGTCTTATCAGTGTAGTTTATTTCTTGATAGCAAAACACAAATCCATGTGATACTTCTCCTGATGTAAAAAGAGCGTCCTGTGAAGTCAAACTGAGCCGAGTAGTGTTTCCTCTGATCCTGAGTCAGTGTTTGTTTCTATGCAATTCATGACAGTGAAGGATTGTGGGCAATCACTGTTTGTGTTATTTTTTCTCTGCAGATTCTTCCTCAAGTTCTTCCTCAAGTGCAATCAAAACTGTTTGAAAAATGCAGGAAACCCTCGAGACATGAGGAGGTTTCAGGTAAGAGACACACCTGCTCCACCTGGTTCAGACTGATCCGGCTTTGCTCTAACTGACCCTGATGTGTGTGTGTGTTTGCAGGTTGTGGTTTCAACTACAGTCAACGTGGACGGTCACGTTCTGGCCGTGTCAGACAACATGTTCGTCCACAACAACTCCAAACATGGCCGCCGCGCCCGACGCCTGGACCCCTCTGAAGGTTAGACGTCGCTCAGAGAATTAAAAACAATCTTAGAAGCTATCTAAGAGACTAAAAGGCATCTTTTCTTTTGAAGATGCCACAGCAGTCATAAGAGAGCCAAAGCACCAGTTTGGGGTCATAAATTAAGAAATGCTTCATAGTTTTGCACGCGTCATGTATTTTCTTTTTTTTTTAAAGATTTTTCCTGAGTGACATATTAAAATAATTTTCTATTCTGTTCTATTAAAGTTGTTGCATATATGACAGAATAGTTTGAAATATTCTGACCTTTAGTCCAAAAACCCTGGATCTTACATTTCCCATGATGCACTCATATTTCTGTCTCAAGAGTTTTCACGCTTTGAGAAAAACCGAAACAGATCTTTTATTTCTCACACCTCCTTTGTGTTTCTTTTATGAAGCAAAACAAGATGAAACTAAAGTCAAACCTTCTCTAGTGTTTACTGGATATTTCCATATTTAAAGGCTTTGATTTGGAACAACTGAATAAAACATTGTACGTAACAAAAGCCAAAAAAAGACGAAAGCTTAGGAGGCATGTGAGGAAACTGTCCTTTACAGAGTGAAGTAGGTCTCCATGGAACCTCCAGCTGCTGGCAGGTATCCACCCGGCTCTGTCAGGAGAGTACGGCGAACAAACGTTCTGTTCTTCCAGCGTCTGCAGCAACCAAATAAAATTCATCATTCGTGTATAAACTTCACACGATGAAACTCAACTCTGAGAGCCGCAGCTCAGAGGTAACATTTCCTCTGAAGTAGTAAACTTTAATACCTCTCTGTCCTGTCCCCGCTCTAATAAATCCCTCCTGGCTCAACCTGAAGCGATGACATAAGTCCTCTTATTGATTCGGCACACTTTGAATGCCAGACGGGTGGGGCTTAACCATACCAGTACCAGGGTTTAAGACTACATCAGAAAAGTTGTGGGTCATAGTGACCAAAGAGGAGTTTAGTTTTCCTCTTCTAATCCTCCAGGACCTTTGTTGGTCCTGTGTGGGAAACTCCCCCCATCTGGCACCAACAGGGGAGTAAAACAAACTTATATTTGCTCAAACTTTTGACATAAATCAAATATTTTCAAACACATTCTCTCAACTAACTATACAGTTTGGGGTTTATAAAGATTTCATCTTGGAACACCAGACGGGTGGAGCTTATGATGTTAAGGCTTCATATAATTTTGAATGAGATGTATGTAGGAAAGTGAACTTTTCCAACTCTTGGCTATTTGTAGTTTAAAATGGAACTGGCTGGAGAGGTGGCTCTCCAAATCCCTCTATAACCTTATCTCAACTTTATGATAACTTAAATCCATGTAGAATTAGTGATAGATACCAGCCTGATATTAAAAGGCCAGGTTTTTCAAGAAATCAACAAAAAACACCAAACAATGAAGTTCAAAGTGTTTTCATTGTACAGGAGATTATATAATGCGGTCACTTGTTTAAAACTTCTTAGAGCTAAATCTGACAAAAGAATGATCGTAGACCACCTTTAATAGTGTGCACTTCCAGACATTTGTCGTTTACTTCTCTTAACCAAACCCTCCCTACCCCTCTGGGACATCAAAGAGACTAAAATAAACCTTAAAATAGTTTTGCACAGATCAGATTCTCCCTGTCTTACATCCTGCTCTGCAGTAAACTAAACTGACTCTGTGTCTTCTTGGCAGTCTTTTGAGGTAAACTCCACCCCTCTGGGACGTAAAAGTGAGTCAAACAAACCCTCAAATAGTACGCCACCAGTCAGACTTCAAAAAGCTGTCGTGTCCTCTCTGTTTCACCTCCCAGAAGACAGCTTCTGCAGTTTCCCTCGACTTGTTTTAATGTTTTGAGGCTCTTCCAGGAGCATATGATGTCATCGTCTCGTTTGGTTTACCCTACTTGCAGCACCAGGGGGGCGGAGTTTATCACAGCGGGGGTGGTTCAGACAGGATAAGATCACTGATCAAAGAAAAAGCAGAATAAGCTGACCTCCTGTTAGTGCTCTAACTTTTCTCAATCTTACTATTCTGTCCTGTGTAGCAAACCCCACCCGGCTGGCTGATCCAAAGGGAGAAAAACAAATGTGACACAAATATGTCATTCACAAAGATGAGATGTTTTTGTTTGTCACCTGTAATAACACCTAGAGGAAAGGTATCAACTGAGCATTTAAACATTCATGTGCAGAAGTGTCAGTGTGTTCTGAGTGTGCCGCTGTACTGTACGGTGTCCTGCAGGGGCCAAAAGGGGCCTGTTGTTTACCAGACGTCCCTGTATCTCAGCCCACAGAGGAGAGCGCGGGGTCTTTCATCTCATCCAGACTGGGATGTTTTCAAAGGCGATAAAAAGCCTCAACATCTGCTCCCGCCTTTGTCACCAACCCTCAGCCTCCCCGTCTCCTCGATAAAACTTTCCACCGCCTGCTCCTCGCCTTTGTGCTCCAAAATCCCCCTCCACAACCACCAACACCATCAATGCTAACTGCACCCCCCTCAGACCCGTCTGCCTGTTTGTTTACTGCTGTGACAAAAGAGGGAAATTAATAAGGAGATGACAATCGAGTCCTTGGAGCGGGAAAACCTCTACCCTCGGCTGCTGCTGCTGTTGCTAGTGCTGGGTCGGAGCTTTTCTTTCCTTTCATCTGGAAACTCAGAGCGACTTTTAAAAGTTTGTCCAAAGAATTTCGCATCAGTCCTATAACATTGTCTTTGAGAACAGACACTGGACTTAAAGTTCAGGAAGCCTGCACGCCCCAAATAACTCCTCACTTCATTACCTACCTCTGTCTCTTTCTCTCTCTCTCTCTCTCTCTCTCTCTCTCTCTCTCTCCTTCACCTGTGGGGAACTATCACGTGATCACCTTGAACTTCAAGTTGTGGCCATTATACTTTTAAGCCATCAAGTTCGAACCACCTTAACTTACTGATCATAATCATTAAGCGTGAGTAATCCATCTCTAAAACACGCTCTCTGATTTTCCTTCCCATAAGTTTGTTTTAGTTGAAGAACATTTCTCCTCTCTCAGTGCAGAAACTGTTACTGTAATGTTTAATAGAGCTTCTGAACGCAGCTTTATGGATCAGATCTCAAAGTAAACAAAAGGAAACGCAGAGCTCTGACTGGAATATAAAATCATCCTCCCAATAAAACGACTCCGGGTCCGGGAAAAGGCTGTAAACCGGAGTCAGTCCGCCTGTCTGACTCAACCCAACTCGGCAGTCTAGTCATCATGGAGACTCTGTTTATGTGGAGCCCCTTATTGATCTGTGTGGCACTGGAAAAACCAATCATTTTGCATATAGGCTGCTGGTATATCAGGTCTGTGAGGAGGGAAAGCTGACTGAAAGCTCTCTGGGAATAAAAAATATTCAAGAATTATTAGTAAACAGAGGTCACAGCAGACTAGTGTTTTTATCAAGGACACTTCAGATGGAGAGACGTTTTCTAACAATGTGAATGAACCAGAAATATCAAGATATATATCTCTCAAAAAGAAGGAAGCAAAAAATCATCTAACTTGTTTAAAAGTGAACTCTTCCTCTCATTCTGCAGAGTCAAAGTGACACCAAGAAGCTTAGTTACAAAACAAAGCTTATCACCAGTGAGATATAGAAAAAGTGAGAAACGGGAAGAGATAAAAGAGGAAAATAAAGGTGGGAATCTGATCTGGATTCATGGCAACAAAAGTTTCTACAGTAGGAGGTGGGAAGATTAAATTCAGTGATCTGGGACCCAAACTGGAGGCTAATCAAACTCCTTGTTCTGAGTTAAAGTGTCAGTAAGCAACAAGCTTGATGATGCTAGTTTAAAACGTAACTGTTTCCAACCAACCCAAACATTTCTCCTCATAGAGGCGCTGTGATTGGCTAGTTATGTGCAAGCTAAACCTGATTGGTTGTTTGATTCAGACTTAATACAAGCAGTGCACTCACATAAACTTTAAGCATATCTCAAAATATATTTCCTTATCTGAACTGAAGCTGGAACTCTGCCTTTAACTTCCTTTAACAAGCTAATCTTAACTAAACTGTTTGAACTGCTGAATGTGAGTGCTAATATGATTAGCCATTCTGTGTGAGTTGCTTAAATGAACCATTGCAAACAATCTAATGTTTTTTTGATGCAAAAGCTTAACGTTGACTGTAAGCTAAGCTTGAGGAACTGAAACCTTATTTTAACACCAACATGTTGATGTGGCTACTAAACTTGACCATGAGATCTCCTAAAATGTTACAGCTGTTGAACACTACTCTAAGCTAACCATGACGGCTAGATTAGCATCTCCTTACATGAACCAAGTTCTTGGGTCAATGACTTTGCAGGCTGCAGTAGAAATGATGTAACTTCCAGTTTTTTGCCGCAGTCTTTTTAAGGAGGAAATGTCTTATTAGAACCCAGTTTGTGTTTGTTCATGTGATTTTTTTTTCTTTTGTGTTTCTAACTGTATTACTCATGTTGCTGTTGTGTCGTCTGTGTTTCCGAAGCAGCCACGCCCTGCATCAAAGCCATCAGCCCGAGTGAGGGCTGGACGACCGGCGGAGCCACCGTCATCCTCATCGGGGACAACTTCTTCGATGGCCTGCAGGTCGTCTTCGGCACTATGCTGGTCTGGAGCGAGGTGAGAGGATGCTCACTATAACTGAATATATATATTATTTATTATTTAAGGACAATCTGCTGTCACTCCTCCTGACTCCTGAACCTGAAGTTTGTAAAATGTGAATTCATATTTTCAAGACTGATTTAGTCAGACTTTTAAAAAAAATGCACAGAATTTTTGCAGAAAAGCGTCAGTATATACGCCGCAGTGTCTGAGCTCTGAAAACAGCTGTACGTACAGTACATCATGTTCTTCATCATCTGCATCTTCACACACATTCATCCATGCCCACATTCGTAGAAACACCTGCATCTCAGGTCTGCATGCCCCCAAAAATATGTAGATTGAGTGCGTGTTGAGGAGCAGGAGGAGCCGCGCATACGGAGCAACATGAAATATTGAAGCAGGTCCAGAAGAGCAGAACACCTGGCAGGGAAGGAGGGAAGGAGACAGATATACCTCCACACGCTGCTCGCAGCACATCACACGACGCTGACGGAGCTCCTGACTTTGATCAGCATCGTCAGGCGGCGAGCAGACGGACTCCAAAGCCCAGAATCCCTCTGAACACAGACTGATGATGACCCAGATTGGGGAAAGACAGTCCGACTGTTTTAAAAGAAAGTTTGTTACAGAAAGAAAATTCTCACCCGCTGGCGGTCAATAACAGCAGCATTAACAACCCTAAAACTGTCTCAGCACTCACAGTCAGTGCTGTTTGATAAGACATACAGCACTGACACTGAGAAGTCTGAAATAGATGGAGTTTGAATATTAGTAAGAATTAAGGTGTCAGTTTTAACGCTAGAGATGAAAATTGAAGGTAACATGAAGTTAAATGATTTGCGTTAACAACAGAATAAGCTGAAAGAAGTGAATCTTTTTTTAAGAGTAGATAAAAGGTTTTGTTGCAGGACGTGTCTTCCTTTAAGCACAGAAAAATGTGACACATTTTCACTCTATTTTCATCATTGCAGCTTAATCTGAGGCCCAAACATTCAAAATACGACTCTGACTAAATGAAGTTGTCTGTATGACAATCTGAATCCTTTTCAGTGTATTTCAAGTTGCTGTCCTCTAGTTTATTGTTTTGATGGGTTGTAGAAGTCGGATGATTTAGTACAAGGTTCCCAGCCCTTTTTTCCTTGGAGCGTTATGACAAAATTAACTACTTCTAAAAAGAAAAACCTCACACCTGCACGCTCTGAAAGTACCTGTTCCCAACTTGCGACTTTGTTTCGACACAGATTTTATTTTTGTGTTTTTGTGTGATTTGTCGTCCAGCTGATCACCCCTCACGCCATCCGAGTCCAGACCCCCCCTCGTCACATCCCCGGTGTGGTGGAGGTCACGCTGTCCTACAAATCCAAACAGTTCTGCAAAGGAGCGCCGGGACGCTTCGTCTACACAGGTAAGACCAAAAACAACACATTCCTCCTCCCCTGCTTATTATGGGCTCTTCTACCCATTGACACATCATTCACTGTCTGAAAGGCACAGTTTGAGGTCTAAAAGACACAACCTATTGATCGAACTTCATAAATACTGATCTCTTTTTTATTTGGTGTTGTAATAGTCTTAACTCGTCTTAATTTGGTTTTACACACCTTTGTCTTCACTGAGGAAAGAGTCGACTTGGGCTTTTTAGCATCTTACCTTACTCATCACAAATCAAATCCTTCACCTCGTTGACCTCTAATCAATCTGTTTGACCTGTTATAAGGAATGTTTTAGAGGTTTTTCAAGTAAAAATATGGACCTTTTGTTACAGAAATGTGGTTTGAAGGTTTGAGGACAGATATAAAGAGAAAATAGTCCAGAGAAATCATTATTTTACATTAAGTGAGTTGAAGGGTTTATTGGGTGCAATGTGAACCCCATACAGCCCCCAAACTCTTATTTCCCTCTAAACAATTCCCCTTAAGCACATTTAAGGGGGAGAAATCTGGAAGTACTGTGCATCACTTCAGAACCTTGCACCTGACATGCAGATGGAGTTTTTTTCTTTGGAAACTTTTCGACATGGACTAGAATTTAAACTAAAGAGCATCATATCGATACTTTAGGACTGCAGCGCTCTGTGGGCTTTAGGAGGAGCTTAAAGTGAAGGTTTAAGGTGTTTATACTGAAGGATCAGGTGTGTTTGTGACTGTAAAACAGTTTCCTGCAGACTGAAAGTGAAGTAAACATTTTCCCTGATGTGTCGATCCCCCCTCCTCTCTGCAGCTCGTCCTTCACACTCTTTGTCCACAGTTGAACGTCCAAAGACTCCTTATCACCTTCTTGAATCAGGTCTTTTACTGTCCCGATTATTCCGTCAGAATATCCAGATGTCATTCAAAGTAGCAGAAAGGTCAGATGGAAGGCTGTTTAGTGCGATAAGTAAATGTCATTGCGTCAGGTCGTGAAAGAGGCGAGCGTGTTCGGGCTTTCTGTTTAACACCGCTTTATCACGCCTCCTTCCTTCCTCTCGCTCTCGGCTTTGTTGGACGCGTCCGCTCCTCCGACGGGCCGCAGGACGCCGAAGAGGACGAGGCAGACGCTCACAATGGACGGTCCGGCCGCCGCCTCCTTTTGCAATGCTAATCTGTGATTCCATTTACAGATATGGGCTTTGCTTTCATACTGAGATGTTGTGAATAGAGCCTGTTGTTATCTCAGCGTCCATTAGAGTGAGTTCTCTTCTCAATATGTTTTCAAATCACACAGGACCGATGTCATAGTATTTTAGGGTCAAACTAAATGTCCTCTCATCAGACAATAAGAAAAAATGAAAGACAACTGTAATTCTTCAACGTTGTAGGATGTACTCAGGGTTTCCTAATACCAAGAAAAATGTAAATATCATGAAATCTGAATTGAATAAATGTATCTGATTGATTGAAATATTCACTTAATGCAAACTAAAGATCGAGCAAACAAAAGATTATCCTGCACGAACTTTGATGCTGTTTATTCTACCTCACAAAGGTTTGAAAGTATTACCTTTTTCAATTTCATTTCTCTGGTTCATTTCAGTGTAGGTGAAAAACATTCTGAATTCTTTCAGTTTTTTTCTTGGCTGGTGGCTACAACATAATGCTGCGCAGTTTTCCTGTAACTCAACTCTTGTCCCGCTCCTCCTGCCAGCGCGGCGGCCGTATTGTGCGCAAACATCGGCAGTTCATCTGATTTACACTTCCACTGTAGATGTATCTATTTTCTTACACTTCACATAAAAGTGAAATGATACAGCCTAAAACAGAGCGATGAATGATGGATAAATATGCCTGACATTGTCTGCCAGGGAGAGAGTGAAGAGGCTTTTACAAACGTCCCAAACTGCACCTGTGGTGACAGGCACGCAATACAGTTCATTAACTTTTGGCTACATGGTATCTTTTACAGTTTTTATGAACTAGTGCCTAAAGCCAAACACACTCGTGAGATGACCGCAGCCGGCTGCCAAAGTGAGATAGTGCTGAAAGCAGGCGACTGGGGTGTTCTGTGGGCATAGGAGAGACGCAATTCTCTCTGTTGAAAGTTATTGTACTATAAGATTGACTTTGAAACTACCAGTTAAAGATGCAAAAGTTACATTGTGTTGCTTTAAGCCCTTGAATATTTGGATAGGTTCTTGTAGACTTAAATTGTGGTTTCACATGAGCATCAGTTCAGCTGCGATGACAATCTCTGCCTCTAAATCTGACTCCTCTGACTGTGACTCCTCGTCCTCTCAGCAGCTTGTAGAAGAGGTGCGGCCGAAGGTGAATCGAGGAGCAGTCAGATTCCAGTGATTTCCCAGAATTCCCTTCTCTCTTCCTCTCTGCAGCTTAAAGCAGTTTCAGGATTTGATCCTGCAGCTTCAGTCTGAAAAAAATCAGCCAAAGGCGAGAAACTCTCAGCAGAATAGCAAGTGAGGAGAGGAGAGGAGAGGAGAGGAGAGGAGAGGAGAGGAGAGGAGAGGAGAGGAGAGGAGAGGAGAGGGGGTTTTGAACCTGTGGTTCTTAAATGTTCTGTAGTTTTTAAATCTTTGGTTTCTTGTAAGATTAAGTTCCTGTATTTTTTAAGTATTGTGTTTCTGGAATAGTTGCATTCAACATTTCTGTTTTGGCATTTTTGTAGTTCTCTCTCTACTGTAGTTGTTTTTAACTTAATTATAGAGGTTTCGTAGTGTTTTGTTTTTATTTTTACTGTGTTGTACTTTTTTTTTTGATTCTGCAATGTGTTGATTCTTAGCTATAAAGTTTTGTAGGGTTTTTAGCAGTTTTGTAGTTTTTTATTCTCCAGGTTTGTAGTTTGTAGTAGTTTTTTTTTTGGTCTGCAGGTTGCATCACTCCCTCCTCAGCAGAGCTCCTGGTGTGAAAAGAGCTGTGCAGTGCTGCTAGGTCCACACCGCCGGCCTCCGAGGTTGTATTGCTGGGATCAATGCGGCCTGCAGGGAGGAGTAGGGGGAGGTGGGTGAGGAGGGGGTGATGTTGTGGGATCGATGGGTGCTGAGTTATTGCGGCGCTCGGCCACTGATTTTTAGAGAGCTGTGTTTTCCCAGGAAAGTCAATACCTTCAGGCTCCTCTCATTAATTTCAACCCCCAACACCTCCCTCGTCCTTCCCCCTCCTCCTGCAGCAGCACCAGGGGATCTGCAGGAGCCCCGGAGAGGGGGGGGGGGGGGGGGGGGTGTACTGTAGAGAGAAACAGAGATGATGGAAGTGAGAGATTCAGCTGACAGAATGAGGAAGAGAGTTGGGGAGGAGGTGTGGTCAAAGACCTGATAAAGTCAGACTCAGGTGTGAGGAATAGCAGAATGCAGCAGGGGGTGAGGAGGAGGAGGACAAAGGAGGGAGGAAGGAGGGAATAACAGAAGAAGAGAAGAGGAGAAACGAGTGTGTGGTTCCTGGTTTAAAAACAGACAGAAGGAGAATATTGATTCCTGATATGGAGATCATGTTTGCAGCAGATTATCGATGTGGACTCCGTTTCTGAGCCCTGCTGGAGTTTTTCTGTCTGTGACTGTAACTAGGAACCATTCAGCAGTTGTTTGTTTCCTCTGCAGGTTAAACTGATGCACACAGAGCTGAACTCTTCATAATTTACCCTGAAATGATTCGTCCTGCTGCCCCTGAAGGAGGCTCAGCTTTCACTTCATTCAACATGCACTCGTGTAGTGGGAGGGGGGTTTCCTTAGGCTTGGGGTGGAGGTGGAGGTGGAGGTGGAGGGGTGTGTGTGCTGGATATTTTGCCTCTGGCAGGCTTCAACCTGCCTGACCCCCCCTTAGTGAGGCCTGCTGGGAGCAGAAGGGTGTCTGTGCAGAGTAAAGATGGATGACATCATGTGTGATCTGCTGAGTGTTCAAACAGCAAACGGACATAAGTGAGTGGACAGCTGAACATTATTCGTTAATGGGCAGCTGGATTCAGTGTTTAAACCAGATGTTGAACCTTCTGCAGGAGTTTGTTCACATTCAGAGAGCAGAAACATGAGTGAGGATTCAGGCCCAGTTCTTCCAAACAATCCTTGGAAAGTATGTTCTTTATAGCCTCGTTCACACTTACAAAAAACTCCTGAAAGACTCCTGAAGTCTCTGGGGACTTTACTTAAGACTTGATCCCAAGTTTCTCCTCCCAGCCCCCAAGTATTTTGTCCGCATGAAGTCCGAGTGAACTGATGTGAGAAAGCAGCAGTAAATATTCAGGAGAATTGACCACAAGGGAGTGGGAGTGGGATATAGCATTGATATAAAAGCAAATATTCCGGCTCTGTTGCTTTTTCCGCCACTTCCGTGTCTTTCTTTTTAAATCTTGCCTCAGTAGACCTCCACCCCACCCCTCCTGTCCACTGGGATAGTCTCCGATTGTGAGGTGCATGTGTGAACGACCAGATCAGGAGAATTTCAGGGACAATCCTCCTGAACACATTCAGTGCCCGATCACACAGAGAGATTTGAGCAATCATTGGAGCTCTTGCCATTGCTTTGCTCCTAGACGAAGGGGAGTGGGCAATATGGTGAATACCACTATCTCTTTAATGAGCTCTGTCTGGACGATGAGCGTACAGTAGTAAGTAGTAAATCCTGCCTATCCTGACTTGATTGCTCCAGCCAAAAGTGTCATTGACAAGCACATGTCTTGATCTGGAAACTTGAACATTTTTTAACTTTTATGCACGGCAAAAAAACGCTAGTACAGCCATGAAACTCTGCCCTCACTCAGCCTGCCTCTGAAATCTTTCTGTCTTACCCGTTCTAACATGCACCTCACAGCAGGAGACTTTCCCTGTTGGACTTAGGGCGGGGGGTCTCAGTAGAGAAGACATGATGTGAAGAGAAAAACACAGAAATGGTCTTTAAATAAGTAAAGAACAAACTTGCAAGCAGAAAAGAGTATGAAGCAGCGTCATTATGTGCACAGAGATCGCTTTGGCCATGTGATATAAACATCATCACCCAGTCCTGCTCGCTCACAGTGAAGTAAGTATTACCTGCTGCATTCACACAACAGCTCACCCTGACTTCATTCCCAAATGTTACTAGGAAGCTGGCAGGAAAAATCCGGGTACAGTTGGGGTTCCTTTCTCCGTGGTTACGTTAATGTCTTATCCTGCAATCTACCAGAAGGTCCACACCTTATTAAAAAGCAGGAAGACAATACAAGCATTGATAATAACAGACTAACCATTTTTAATTTTTAATTGTGAAATAATGGAATCTCCGACATGCAATTTAAAATCCAATTAATCACAATTAACTATTAAAAATTAGCGATTAATTGCGATTTAATGTTTAACTGTTGACAGCCCTAGTTAAAAGTTGTGTATTTGTTGTTCACTTAAAAGACTTAACGAAAAGTGTAACCACTGATCATGAAAAGTTTAATATAGTTAATAATCCAACACATGTGCAGCCGCTCTGCAGCTCCTGTCAGCACGACTGGAAATACAACCAAACTCTCTGTACGTTTTGTTCTTCCAACTGTGACACACACACAAACACACACACACACACACACACACACACACACACACACACACACACACACACACACACACACACACACACACACGTGGAAAGCATTAGCAGATTGTTCCATCAGGGTCTGCTAAAGGTCTTGTGAACATGTAACCGAGAAGAGAAAGTTAAACCTCAAATCTGAGACGCTATAAAGTTCCCCTCCCCTCTGCTCTCTCCCTGCCTCTCTCTCTCTCTCCCTTGCTTTCTCTCCCTCTGTGTTCCCGTTTGTCCTCTCGACATGTGAAGCAGCGCTCACTAATTGACTTCTGAATTTTTATTGTTTAATTACTGTCACAGTAACACATGGAGGCAATTATCTGTAAACGGCTTAGGATCAGCTTCTATAGAGAGAGAGAGAGAGAGAAAGGAAACAGTTTTTATGGTTTAAACTGATGTTTGACTGAAGAGTCGCTGACTTTATTTCACTGTTTTGTGTAAATTGAAAATGTTTTAGCCTGTAACTGCAGCAGGAATGCACAGTTTTAAACAAACTTCATTTCAGTCATGATGTTGTGTTGAAAGCTCACATCTGTCCATAAACACAGACAGATGTTGTTAAAGAAACTTTACCTGAGATGTTATATGACGCTCAGTCACACCTGTGTTACATGTGGATGTTTAGAATCACACCTGAGTTATTCCTGACGAGAGAGCAGCAGCTTCTCCTCGCAGCTCGTCCGTCTGTTCACAGCAGAGAGAGAGAGAGATTCAACGCAAGACACCTGATCAATCAATGGAGTCACTAACACCCACCTCACACCCATCCACACCCACACCCCCACTCCCACCCTCACCCCTCTTCCACTCGCCTCTGCTGCTGCAATCGATGCTCATAGAAATTTCATGAACTTTAAACTGTGATTGACAGGCAGCTCCAGCCCCGACCACCGAGCCTGAAAGAGGTGTGAGGTTTCAGAGGAGGGTGGCGATGAAGTCAACAACAAAGACGACAAAGCAATGTTAAAAATAAGCAAGCAATATTAATCAAATTCATTAAATTAGTACAGCGAAGCAGAACTGTTTTTAATTCTTAAAGCATTATTCTATAGCTGTAACATCACCGTCCGTGGAGCCACCAGACTCCATTGACAAAAACAGTAATTTTACCTCACAGAACAAAGCAGTTGCTGGTCTTCTGCTGAGTAGACATGTTGGTTGGTTTGTGTTGTTGTCTCCTTTTCGGATCCAAGCTTGGCCTTTGAACTCAAAGAGTAACGCAACATCAACAACTCCTGTATCTGTGAGGTACATTTCCTCTTTTTATCTTTGTAGTCTGGTGTGTTTGTAGAGAGCTATTTAACAAAAAGGTCTATCTCTACTGGAATCCTTTCTGTAATGTTGTTAGACCCTACCGAGCTTTTAGTGGACACACTTTGATCCGTCAAGGATTATGCTGCAGACATTACAGCCTGTTTCACTGCTGCAGGCTGAAGATAGTGGAGACATGTTGTACATTCTTTGTTATTTAGAACCAAAAATAAGTAAAAGAATGACCCAGGTTTAAACGTTTTCCGCATATTTCTCTAAACAGATTGTCCTGATTTGACCTGCTGATAATTAAAAATATCGAGTTAATCCGAATATAGATTTTTAAAGTGGACTATCTGCTGAGTCAGACTTGGTTCAGACTTGGCTCAGGTGTTCAGTTGAACCTCTGATTGGTTAAAACGTCCTGATCACACTGTGTGATGTGTAACGAGGCGTTTGTGTCAATCACAGGGCCGTAATGAAACAACACGAGTGGTTCCTCCTGCTCGTCTTTGATCTCGGCTCTTGTCTCGTCTTTTAATAGACAGCAGAAGTGTGTTCTCTGCCGGGGGACTTCCTCCTCCGTCAGCTCCACATTTCATATATCAAAGAGCACAGCGGCTCCGCTCCACTTAGGGAACGGGGACTTGTGGAACTAATGTCGGGTAATTAGCTGTTTCTGCGGGGGCATTTTCGTCCGCGACTCCAGAAAATAATAACTTCTCAGGTGGGGGGGCCTATTTCTTTGAGGCACTCTTCGCTCGGCTCTAATCAGGGAGGTAATTATTCCCTGATTAACGCGCTGGGTCTGGGCGGATGTGCGCTCTAATCACAGAAGTGGTTTCGTCAGCGACGGCTCTCCGAGGAGGAAGCAGAAGGGGAGTGGGTGTTCTTCTGTCACTCGAGTCCCGTGAGTCGCGGGAAGACACGAAGGGAGATGTTCATGTGGGTTAGAGAGACGAGTCACTCCCTAGACTAACGGAGAGGAGGTTACCTGCCAAGCTGAAAATACCTGCAGCTCAATCTCCTCATCTGCTCCCTCAAATCTCTGAAATTGTTCCTTCAGATCTCTGAATCCTTCTTTCACATCGTTTGATTTTCCGTGAACAGAGAACAACCAGCTGTCTTTACAAAACATCAGAGTTATTTATAGAAGAGTTGGGGACACAGTGAGGTTTTTCCAAAAAGAACAAAGGAATCATTTATAGTGCAACAATTATTTTGTTAATACTTGACCTAGAATCACATTGGTGCATTGCCATGGAGTCTTAAATTCTGATTTTAAACCATTAAACATGGTCCATATAAACATCTAAATCAGCATTAACAGACTCAAAACATGTAACATTTCTATACTTTCTTTTCAGTGAGGTAATTTCAACCGTTTCATAAACAGATATCTTGAAAAATCGTTATTTCTTTCCTTGCATGTCCTCTGTCTTGAGGTCAACAATTGTTGGAATGGAGCGGTTTCGTACAAAAGTTGTAATAAACACTGGACTGCTGCTGCACTAACCTGACTTAAAATCACATTTTGTTTACTTTTGATTTGATAGACACCTGACAGTGAAGGCTCCGTGCTCCACTGCCTCATCTTTGTTTGATTTTAAAGTTTTATAGAAGATATTAACTGCACATGACAACAAACATTGTATGAATACAGTTATTGTTGCTGTAAATCATGTAAAGGAGACGGCAGTTTCTTTTCAGATGCTTTTCGAACCTGCAGCCTGAAGCCTGAGAGACAAAACCCAGGGCAAATAGACTTCTCATCACTTGCTGCTCTTTTTAACACAAACACACTGGAGTTCAGACAAAAATATTGAAAGTAGTCTTCAAACTACAAACTTTAAACTTTAAATTTGTCAGGAGGATTTAAGGGGACCAATGGGATTGGAGCTGAGAGCCAAACAGACAGTTGAGCTAACAGGTTGTTGTTGTTTTAAGTGTGAACAAGATGATAGAAAGGAAAATATGAAATAAACCCAGAACATGTATTTTTACTTAAGCTCTGGATCAGGCTCTTGATTGGGGTTAGGATAAATGAAATAGTTAACCAAACAGAGCGTCTCCTGTTGTTGTTGTTTTTTTGTGTCCGTCTCCTCGCTACACCTCCTCTTCATGCGTCTCCTCCTCGTTGCGTCTCCTCTCTGATGACTGAGTGATGAATTGAAGGTCGGAGGAATAAAACAGCAGATCAATAAGCGAGTGAAAAGATGCATCAGGGTGTTACGGCTGCTTGTCCACGGCTGACGCCGCTCGGCCACTTTGATGAGCAGCAAAACAAATCAGGCATCCACTTACGCCTCAGCATGTCGTGTATATGACAGACCCCCCCCCCCATCCCACCCTTAAGGAAGTGAGGAATCAACAGTGGCGGCGATCTGCGGGCAGTGAGGCCAAACGCCGCTCTGACCTGCATCAATCAAACCGCCGGGGGAGATGGAAAATTGCAGCACATGTAGCAGAGGGATGAAGGCGCTGAGGGGTTGGGGGAGGTATTTCATATGGAATATGGAGTCTATTTGAAATGATAAGTGTAATACAGGAGGAAGCCACGCAGAGCGGTGCCTGATAAAGTCTATCAGGGACATGACTGCGCCTCTGACAAGGCCATCAGTGCACAAACAGAAAGGTAAAGGTGAGCTGGGATCCCCCAAAGTGCAGATTTCATCTCCGGCTGGTAAATATGTACAAACCATCAGCGCAGAAAAACATATTCCCACTCAGAGAGCGAGCGGCTTGCTGGGAACAGCAAATGAAAAATAGTAGAGCTAAATAAATGTAAACAGTTGTGTGGAGGAGGATGTAAACAGAAGCTTAGAGGATGTATACATGCTCCTGTGAAGCATGCAGGCCTGATGGATTGTGGGAGCTGCTGGTGTGAGCGGGGTAATGAGCCTGCAGAGATGTTCCAGTAATCCTGCATCCTCCCCCCAGACCGCTCATCCTCTGATCTCATATCAGCCTGCATCTGCAGCAAAAACACACAGATGATCTCAGACTGAGGAGAGGCAGAGGAGGATTCAGCTGAACTTTATCTGAGTCTGTCAGTGAGGACAGGACAGGACAGGACAGGACAGGACAGGTGAGCCTCACTTGCTGCTCAGTTTAAAACACAGAGAAAAACTACACCCCAGTTCTACCAGTTTGCCTTAGCCCTCAGTTTTGCATGCTCCAGCTGGGTCCTGTTTCTTTTGGGAATTGATGGATTGCGGTCATCTTGTGCTTCAAGCAGCCCACCAAACTGCATCTTTTTTTAGATCCACAGTGTTCCCAGAATGCTTTACAAACTGAGGCGTTGTTACATTAAACACAGCCAGCAGTTTGTTGAAAGATGTCTGTAAATAATCATGCAAGAAATGCATTTTTTAAATTTAGTTTCATGATGATACTGAGGAAAGTATTACAGGATCTCTCATTTCAAGCATTTTACAAGAATCACTTTAACAATGTTAAAATAACTCTTATTACGTTGTCAGGTTATCAGGTTCAGGTTTGCACACTTGGTGTTTACGTTTCATGTCTGTCTCGTCTCACTATAATTTCTGATGACGTTTATTTGACCTTGATTTGACCTCTGACACCTAAGAGGTGGCCTGTTTTTGTTTCGGCTGGCTCTGTGAGGTAATCCAGGTGTTACCATGGGAACTGAATGTTGAACAGGTGCTGCGATTGGTCAGTCAGGTCTTTGGTTAATTAGTTTTGACAGAAAAGAATTTGTACTCTGTAAAATATCTGAAAAAGGTGAACAGAGCTTTCCAAAGTTTGTCAGAGCGACATCTTTACATTTGTTGTTCCGTTAGGGAGGCTTGAATTTACCTGACGCTCCTCAGTTTCTCAATATGTTTCAACTTAATCTTTTTCTGTTTCAAGATGCTAATGGCAGACAGTTTTATTTCAAACATAAAGCGTCTCATTTCAACCGACTTTTTTTTATTTTTTTGCAAAAAGCCTTAGAGTCTGACTTAAAGTACGTTTTAGTGCAGCTTTTAAGGTGTCTTTAACCCTTTGTTTCATGGAACCTTTTTTCTGGTTAAGACTAAATTGTTAGTGTCTGTTTCAGGGAACTTGTATTATATATTTTAAGGTAACAAAGGGATCTGTTTTGATTTCTGACTTTTTTTTGTACAAAATTGCTTTAGAGCCTTCGACGTCCCTTTTGAGGTTTTTTTAAACCTTATTTCTCAGGAACCCTTTATTCGACCTATGCTTAATTTGTTTTTAAAAAACTCTTTACGAACACGTTTACCTTCCCTGTAGCATCAGTTAGCAGAGTACCTTCATCTCATTAAGGACATCTTTATCCTTTGTGTGAATGTACACTTTTGCATCACTTAAGTGTTTGTTTTTATATATTTCTTCTTTTCTCTCTCTTTACCATCTTCTTTGAAGGAACTCTGGGTTTCAGTTTTAAGATTTTCATTTGATGAATTCAGGCTGTGGTCCTGCTACTGGTATGAATACTGGAACTACACCTATTACTCTCAGTACTACTAACCCACTTCGTGTCACAGTGCTATTCTACTATCATTTCATTTCCCTGCCTTCTTGTATTTTTTTTCCTGCCTTATGTTAATTTACTATGTGTTGAATATATTTTATTCAAAAACAGCCTTTCTGAAACTTGGACATAAATGAAAGCAGGACATGTCGGCTCATTAATCAGCCTGCAGATGATCCAGTGTTCACACATTTTTCTGCTGGTTTTGCAGCTGGAGGAAGTGAACATCTCTGCTCATAAATGTGTAAATGTTCACAGCTCTGACCTGCTGTTTCAACGCGTCTCCTCTCATGCTACAAATCTGCCGTCAAGAAATTAGTTTAACGTGTAACCCGCCTCCCCCTTCCTCCCCCTCCAGTCTCTCCCCTCTCGTCCTCTCTTCAGTCACTTAGCCGCCTAATAACAGAGCGCTCCGATCAGCAGGACGCCAACCAACCGTTTGATCACTTTCACAGGGAGGAGAGGAAGAAAAAAGCAAACGGAGGGAGCGATAAATACTTGATTAAATATATAAAGAATCCCCCTCCTCTCCTCTCACCTCTGAATTATCTCCCTCTGCTCCTCTTCTGATTTATATAAAACACCAGACAGCGGCAGAGAGCGACGGCCGCGGCCTCCTCGCTCGCACAAAAAAGGGGAGAGAGGAAAATCAATACAAATTACGATGGAGAAAGTGGCACTGATGCCTGGAATTGCAGCATATGTTTACACTAAATCAGGCAATCTGTCTTCATATGGGCGGTGTAATGCGTGGGGGGGTGGAGGGTGGGGGGGGTCAGGGTTCGCACTGCCAACCGCCGCTCTCCAATTACTCGAGCTCTTTGCAGGGAGTCAGCCAGTATCGATTGGCTGAGAGGAGCGCGGGGCCCTGCAAGCAGCCAATGGGGCGCTGGGGTCATAGTGCGTCGAGATTTTAATAAGGGGAGGTAATGGGTTTAATTTCTGCAGAGGGAGTAGTGGGGGAGGGAGGGGAAGGGCTCTGAGCAGCCTGTCCAGAGGTTCATTAAAAGCCTCCGTCTTTGTTTCTTCCTCCATCTTCTCCTCCCGCCATGATGATGACAGAGAAAAAGATCCCTCCCTCCCTCCATCCGTACACGCAGAGATGCTTTCTTTATTCACAAGGTTGTCGGTTAGAATCCAAGCTAATCAAGAAGTCTGATTCTCTACAGCACCTTTTAAGCAACATAAGATGACCCCATTAACCACAGGACATCGTATCATAGACCACTGACTTTATACTGAGGCTTCATTTTGTAGAGATATGTTTAAAATGATGCACAAGAAATAACAAATCAGTCTTTCTTTATTTTCAGCTAAATGTTCCTTTGATTATTTCATGTTGTTAACAAACATTGCTTGAGTTTTTATCCAGTTTAGACAGTTTAATATGACTGAAGAGCTTAAGATTTTTTAAAGCTTCTTTCCTTTTTAAAATAATCGATCGTTAAAATAACAGATTGTATCATTTAAAGCATGTGGTATTGAAAAGTATTGAAGTAGGCTATCTAACATTTCGACACCCTTAAGTCTCTGATTGTGTGCTTCAAATGTCTCCTGATGCAACTCGATTTTTTTATTCATTCGTCCTGATCCGAACTTTGATCACACTTTGGTTTTCTTGGAGACTTCTTTAAGAATCATAATATCTGATCTTTGCATTCAGAGAGATGCGTTCTCCAGGACAGAAAGCTAAGCAAAAAGTCAACTCTAAACAGGAAGCGAGTCAAAATATGAAGAGGCAGGGTGATAATATGGGTCAAACAATCAAAGATTGGAACGAGTATGTTTTATACTTTGACATTAGAAATGACCATTAGGGCTCCAGCCTCCTCCTGCAGCATCAGATCAGAAGCTCGTCTGATGCAGATGAAGAGTTAAACACCCCGTCTCTCTCTCTCTCTCTCTCTCTCTCTCTGAGTGTAAATGGATTTTTTATTCAATTGCAGGATTTCCCATAGTGCCTTTCACTTGTTTTATAAGTTGGGATGTATGTACGCAGCGTCAAGAGGTTTATCCGGTTTGCTGCTCGTGTCGTTATCTCCATTCATCCTCCGCTGCTCTGCATCCCCCCAAAAAGTCTCTTTGGGATCCCACAATGAATCCCTCTTTTATCCACGCCGGGCGAGGTAATAGATTCAGGCCGCCGCCGCTCTCTGCTTCCTTTCAGGAAGGCGGGGAGGCAAGAAATCCAACATGGCAGCCCCTGCAGCGAGGGCCACGTCCCTCAGCGCTCTGTCACCCTTCAGATATCATCCCCACCCCAGTCGCAGCCTGAAAGCCCTTTTTCTCCTCCGCGCTGCTTGAAACGGGCCTCGACAAATTTGATTTAGCAGCTCGCCGTCGCCTATTCCTGGGGAAAGAAAACAAATATTGTTATAATGGTAATAACATCTATTTGGAGCGCAGGCGACAAACGGCGGCGCGGCCCTTTGAAGGAGACCCCTCTGTGCTGCGAAGAGCTGCCTTATTCTTATTCATGAAAGCCGCGGTTATGCATATTAGTGCAAACTAGCTATTCTACTCAGCGGCATTTGGTGTGTCAATCATCCTTACAGAATACAAGAGCCAACGGTGACAAAGCGGAGTGGGCAAGATCGGCTGACAAATTGTCCCCAAAGTCAAATTTGACAGCCTTTTATGATTAATGGGCTTGATTATGGAGAAGCGTCTCCCTGAACTCATTTCCGGGTGTTTCTCCTGCTCTGCTCTCTGCGTATGGAGAGAGAAGGAAGAGGA
Organism: Tautogolabrus adspersus; assembly: GCA_020745685.1. Lineage (NCBI taxonomy): Eukaryota > Metazoa > Chordata > Actinopteri > Labriformes > Labridae > Tautogolabrus > Tautogolabrus adspersus. The sequence goes on along the minus strand of CM036540.1, from coordinate 24,089,491 downwards.
AGAGGAGGAGGAAGGCCGAGTGTTTGTGGAGGTGAATAAGTGGAGGAGAAAAGAAAAGAAAGGTTGGATTGAATTAGCGCTGCTGGAGCGGTGAAACGGCGGAGCGAGGAGGACAGATGGAGTGTGAGGTCTCACACTTAATAAACAGCAGAAAGAGAGAGAGAGAGAGATCAACTGACACTGCTCTCTCTCTCTGTTAGCGTTCACTCTTAATAAGAACCAACAGACTGGAGCTGAAGATCACTGAGAGGTCACACTCGCCTTTTGAAACCAGCAGTGAAACAGGCTTCTGTTAAAACCTCAAATGTGCCTGCTGGTGGCACGTTAAGTCATATTCACTCCTTCATATCAAACAGAAATTCTGTCCCTATTTTGACATATTTTGGGGTTAAAAAGATTTGAGTGTCTCCAGTAGATTTCTTCATCCTGCAGCAGTGAAACAGGCTGTGATGTCTGCATCATAATCCTGAATGGATCAAAGTGTTTCCACTAAAAAATGTTGTTTCTCAGATTGTTGTTGTTAAGTGTCAATGACACAACATTACAGAAGGATCCCTACAGAGTTAATCTTTTTGTATATTTGAAGTTATTTTCTTGGCTTTGATATTCTGGTATGTATTTAATCTGTGTTTAATATAGTTTCAAACATGTTCTGTTGTATTAACACATCAGTCTTCACTTTTTTGCAGCCTTGAACGAGCCAACCATCGACTACGGCTTCCAGAGGCTACAGAAGGTCATTCCACGCCACCCAGGGGACCCTGAGAGGTTACCTAAGGTCAGTCAGACGAGTCATCAAGTCACTGCTGCATGCTTGAGTCAGAGATCAGATGTCAGGTTCAAGGACCAGGAAGAGAGCCCAGAACACACCTGTCAGTCAGAGCTCTGGGTTAACAGCCCCATTACAGGCTGGTTTAAATCTGGAGTGGCTGTTTGTCCCTCTGTGGCCGCCGTAGACCACCTGCACTGTTTCACATTAAGGTTTCCTGTTGTATTCGAGCTGCCTGATGTGATTTGTTGGTTCTGCTCGGGACACTCTTGGATCGGCATCATCTCCTCGCTGCCAGCCAGCTGATTGTTTCCGATCCTTCAAACAGCTGTTCATGGGAGAAAATCTCTCACTGAGCTTTGTTTTTTGTTTCCCCTTCGACTGGCAAGCACCAAGATTTGGACGGCGGCGGGTCGCTGGCTGAGACGGGTTGGGATGTTAGAATGTGACCTGATAAAAGTGGAGAGAAAGCGGAGAGCAGGTGGAGAGAGCTGATTGGTTCATCTGGGTGTGACTCACATACCCTCCTTTAGACTAGTAAATGTTTGTGTTTGTGGCGATTCACGATTAAAGGATACATTTTAATCAGTCATCCAGGAACAGGCTGCTTAACATGTCCTCCATGAGTTTTGATGATGTTTTACCACATTGATAAATACTTCAGTAACTCATTGAATTATCTTGAATTAAACTAAATTTGTCAGAATAGTTTAAACTTGATCTCAACTGCATGTTCTGATTCAAATCATAGTTAATTAAAGGTCACGCCGTTGTTTTCTCATGATGCTTTTGATGTCTAGTGAAGCACTTTGAATTGCCTTGTTGCTGAAATGTGCTTTATAGATGAGCTTGCCTTATGCTGAACTAGAAAAAGCTGAATATCTGTAAAAAAAAATCATTGATGGATGAATGCCTAGCTTTTTCGCTAAAAGAATTCAACATGAACAGGCATGAAAGTGGATTATTTGTGTCTTTCTTTGATGGAGCCATGCTAACATGTTCTCCAGCTTCAAGTCTTTGTTCTTTGGCTAAAAAAGCTGTTAATCTCAACCTCTGTATCCAGTTACCTTTGAGTTTTGTAAAAAAGGAATCAAATCAGGATCACACTTGCATGATTTCATTCCACTGACAATAAATCATGACATTGGGATAGATAATGCCGATTGGTCGGAAGACATTTCAAGCGTATGGGCTACTGAAAACTTGGATGTAAACTATTTTCTTAAGTGAGGAAAGTTGAGAAACAGAGGAAATGTAGACTCTGACCAATGGATGTGTTGTGGAATATAAGAACATGATATGTAAGAATGCAGAGCTGAAGTTTGAAGTGATAGTTGCAGTTTAAGTACCTTCTACTAAATATATTGCACATACTGCACAATTACAGATACACAGATATTACAGATATTTTGTAAATATGTAATCCCCTTTGTTTTTTGTAATTGGTAGCCTGATTAACAAACGTGCAGATAATGGTTAGTTGTAAGGTTGCTGATATGACTGAAAGGATGAAGCAGGTTGAAAGTCCTTGCAGGCGTATTTTTTTAAGCTGAAGTCTTCTTAAACTAAAGCAGCTGTCTGAGGGAAGGAAAAGCAGATTTAAAAATCTATTAAATCTCAGCAGCAGCTGCTTTAGAGAACAGTGACAGAGAAGAAATGTGTCTCTGATTCATGTTTAATGGTGTAAAAATCACAGGAAGCTCCTTGAAGATCTGTGCAGAAAAACATTTGTAGTGGAATCAGTTTGTTTGGATTCAATATTCACCAACAGAAAGACATTTGTATGCACACACAAACACATGCACGCATACACACACACACACACACAAACACACGCACACACACACACACACGCACACACACACACACACACACACCTGGCCTGATTCGTATGAAGAGATTATTCGTGTAGCGGCCGGCTGCGAGCTAACTGAAGCAGATTCTTTGAGGCAGCGAGCAGCGGCGGTGGCGGAGAGCGTCAGATGGGCTCTGACACTCGAAAGCAGCTGCCAAATTGAAACCATTTATCAAAATCTGACATCGGAGATCCAGTCACCAAAAAAGCAGTTTATTTGTAAATTGATACTAATAGTGAGCATACATTGTCTGGCCTCTTTGATGGCCTGATTTGCAGCTAGAGTGGGACGTCAAACACCTCCTCCCTGCCCCTCTACGCCTTTTAAATATTTATTTATTCAAAAGAAAACTCAATAAGGCCGCAGATTTTTTTCCTCCCAGACATTTTGGACATGAGAAAAAATCACAGCGAGAGGAGAGGGAGCGTTTGATTCACAGCCAGCATGCTGAAAGGATGGCGGAGATCATGTGACAGAGCAGCGAGGGGTTAACTCGTCCTGTCACTTCCCTTTTGTTTTGACCGGCCGGTGCTCTGCAGAGGACAGGAGGAGGGATGGAGAGAGATGTTTCGGCGACCAGGTTTCTTTTTTAGGACAGGCGGGGCGACACAGAACAGATTGATTTGTTGTCGGGCGTCAGGTGGAGGATTATAGGAGCAGCGTGGAGGCAGAGTGAGTGTGACTGTTCAACTTAAACAGAAGCAGTGAATATGGAAACCAAGAGGAAAAAAACTCAGAGCTGATTTAATCTGAAACATGGGAAACTGCTGCGGATTTAAGGGTACAGCATAAGGTTAGCCTAGCTTAGCACAAAGGGATAAAGCATTTCACATATCTCCATCATAACAGGAAAAATGTACTAAAAGTCCCATGAAACTGCTAACAGAGTCCACATATTGATGCATTTCTCATAAAAACATAAATCCAAGAGGACTTGCTGCAGATCTGCATTTACAGTAACCACCAAAAAAGATCAACATGTTATTGATTTCACATGGACTACAGGTCTGATTAAACTGTTGCATCATGTCAGCTAACAAGCTTATCACCAATCTATGAGCAGGGATGGGTAAAGTTCAGACATACAAACTTACTCTTAGCTAACTGAATGAAGAAGTCGAAATCGGCAACTTCTTAAGCCTAGCTTAGCACAGCGAGTGCAGGGAGTGAGAATCTGCAGCTGGTTTTTTCCTCACTATGCGTGGTTTTCATAAGTAGCTGATGTATTTATTAACAATGGGCATATAGGGCGCCAGTAGCCTGTCACACGTCCCAAGTACAGAGCATATAGTCTGCATGTCATCTCCCCTCTCTCCTCCCAACATTTCCGGTCTCTCTGCTGCTGTCCTATAAAATAAAGGCAAAAAATGGCTCCAAAAATATCTTGAATGGGCATTTATAAAACAGTGTCCTGAAGATTTGTCTTAAACGTACAGTACGTAAAATCCGCCGCTAGGGGGCTCTCAATCAAAACAATAACAAAAGATGGCGTCGAGGTTGGCGGGGCATCATGGGAGTGATTCTCTCTGCTCTTTCTCTAGATATTTTAATGTAAATATTGTCATACATACTGTACCTTTAAGTTGTGGTGTAACGCCAACACTAAACCCGCCGTGTCAATTAGTTAGTTTGTAACTTAAGTTGTGCGTTGTTTGGTTACCACAGATAAATGATGTTAGTCCACAAAGAGAAATAAAAGTGTTTGTAAAATATGACAAAGCATTATGATTAACTGATAATTAAAGCCAAAAGCCTTCATCTACAGCCAGTGTAAAATACCAACAATAACATAAAGTGGTGAAATTTAAACTACGACAGAGGATTGGCTAGCTTACAAACTAATAACTTTTCCCCACTTTATCACCTGTGCGTTGCTCTACCTGTAAATCAGACAGAGCCTAAAGGTGTGAACAGTGACAGTGAAGCTTCATGTGTCCGCTCTGTGTTTGCAGGACGGACACTGTGGTGTCCACTTGCAGCCGAGACTGTAAATGAGATTAGAGGTCTGAATTATCCAGGAGAAAGCACAGAGGTCATCAGTGACCAGTTGGCCTCGCAGCCTGTCACCCTGCCTGGCTGTGCGACGGTCCCTGTCTGTCTGACACACGGACCATCAGACTTTAAATCATTCTTCTAAAATATCTGAATATAAATCCTCAGATTTCCCATCATTTAGAAATGAGAATAAACATAAATGATCATTTTAAGTGCAGACTGAGGAGCAGATTCAATGTTAAGGGCTTTGATAAGGGAACTAAGGCTCTAATAAGAATAACTAATTTATTGAAGGGGCTTTAAAGGTCAAATGTAAGGGTATTGAAAGCAAGCAGATAGTTTAAAAGCAATAAATGTGTGTCTGTAAAACAGAGAACGTCCTGCTTGGTTTAAAATTATTTTAAATTAGCTGCAGACAAATGAATCCTTAGTCATTTTTTCCTCTCCTTCCTGGTGATTTGTGAACCATAACGTGGAGATTAAGCATGTTTGGCGTGCAGCGTGTGCACCTTTAGCTCTGATCATTGACCCCTATCCTGACTCATGAGGGGGGGGGACACCCATCCGTTCAGGGATTATTAATTCCAGCCCACTTCATGAATGAGGAGATTTCCTGCTCTCATTGAGAATAATGAGCAATATTTGATTCATGAGCTGAATTTCAATCAGCTTAGTGTGAATGAATTAACCCCACACCATGTCCCACATCATTAGAAGATCTCTGCGCCTGATAATCGCTAATCTGGAGATCCGGCGCTATGCCGCTCTGCTGCTGCGGCTCCGCGCGCAGGCCCATCCATGTTTTATAGAGATCAGTGGGGCGGCGGCTGTATCTGTAGCCGCGCTCGGGGTGATTTATCATTGTTAAGGCCGCTGTCTGATGGCTTCTCCTCCAGGGTCACACTGATCCCTGCTCGCCCAGCACCTCCTCAGCCACGGAGCCGGCCCCCCGTAATTAAGCCCCAAGAAACCAGAGGAGGAAAATAGAAAAAAATAAAGAAGGAGGAGGGTGAAAAAGAGGAATATGTCAAGAGATGGACGAAAGAAGGGCAAGGTCACGAGGGTGCATCCTGTGAGAGGTGTGAGGGGGGGATATAGTCTGAACATCTGGAGTGTTTGTTTACATAAAAATAATCAGATTTCATTCAAAAATATAAATGATTCACAGATTATCATGAAGAAAGTCATTTCTTTCAAACTGTTTCTTTCCTCCTTTTTTATCAGCAGAGAGGATTTTACTTCAACTTTACTCGCCTCTCTCCCCATATAGTTTTCTGAGTATTTAAAAAAAAAAAAAAAAGAAGATATTTCCTGCACGTTTTATCTCGCTCATCGAGAAAGGAGGGTCTAATATTGCTTCAAACGTACAACTCCCTGTCTAAAACCAATTTCATCCAAACGTAAAATAACTTAATAAGTAAGAGACCAGGTCATGTTTTATCTCGTGTTCGAGAGAGATGTAGCCCCCCAAAGAGACGTGATGCGAGGAAGAGGGGGATGAGATGTCTGACAGAGATGAAGGAGTGATTTAAAAAAATGTTTTTTTCCTGTTAAAACAAACGTGAAAAAACCAAAAAAAACACACTCAGGTAAACACACTCTCTCCAGATGTGAAGGTGTTTCACCATCAGTGAATCCTCCTCCTTGTTGTGAGTTGATTAGACCCTCTGAGGATGACTCTAGTGTGTGTTTGTGCGTGTGTGTGTGTGTGTGTGTGTGTGTGTGTGTGTGTGTGTGTGTGTGTGTGTGTGTGTGTGTGTGTGAGAGAGAGAGAGAGTTTTTTCTCTGCCTGTGTGTGTGTGTGTGTGTGTGTGTGTACTGTGTATGTGAACATCCTACAGCTCTGTGTCAAAACTCCACTCCACCTGAAACACTGAATAACTGACTAGAGCATCAAATGAGGATTCATCCACCGCTGAAAATAGTCCCTAAAAACCACACATTCTCTTCCACTTTGTTTGATAACAACAACAATGTGCACTTTTGAGCAAAATAAGAGAAAACAAAACCGACCAGTCATGCAAGGACTGCTTAGCAGTTTGTTATTTATGTGTTAAAATTAATTAAAAAGTTCCAACTCCTTCAAATAGCTTGTAAAAATGTTAGAGTATACGATTACACTGGGATCCAGATGGTTTTCAGACATTTGGAATTAATTTATTTGCTGTAAAAACATTCAGAGATGCTTGTATTAAATTACGTTTAATCTTCAGAGCAGCTTGTTGGATTCAAAACAGTTTAAATTAATAATCTTAAATGTAGGTTTTAATTTCCTGTGAATATTCTCACAGGAAGTCGCCACATTCTTCTTCTCTCCAAAGTAGAATTTTTATCTTGATCATGACCCGACATGAACTCTGCAGAGTGTCGACCAGTCAGATGATCAGATTAGACGCTTTAATATCTGAATTTAATTTAGGTTTCCATTGAGATGTTTTATTCCAACTTAAAGGGCCAGTACACCTTTTTCTTTTACAACTAAAAGTTAGTGTTGAGTCTTCTGATGATGTTGAAGTGATGTCCTTAGCTAATTTCTGAATGAAAGCCAACTTTAAGCCAAAGCTGTACTGTGAAGACCTAACTATGTTGTCTAATTTTCCCCAGTGGCCAGTCGGGGTATTGCAGACAGATATTTAATGAAAAAATAAAAAGGTGATATTGATCTTGAAAATTCAATATCACTGTACCTTGTCAGTCGACATGGTGTTTGCAGGCTTCTCCACCCTCTGTTTGTCAACAGATGCAGGTTGTCGATGGGGGGGGGGGGGGAGTAAACAGATGTGTGTGTTTTACAACACTGCAGTTGCACTCAGAGGCCTTCAGTAGGCGCCAAAGCTCACCAAACCAAATCCCTACATATTGTTGCTTTAAATGATTTTTACTGCTGAGTGAAACATCATGTCTGCTGAGTGTGATGTTTGTGCAGATGTGTGCAGCACTTTTATTCACATGTAGTTGTCATTTCACAGTGTGTATCACTTTTTACTGTATTAAATGACGTGAATAATTTCAGAACCCTCGGGTGAAAAACTCAGCCTCTTTCAGCCAATCAATAAGCAGATGTTTATGTTTGGTTTGGAGCAGATGATCCAATCAGCTGTCTCCGTCTATGAGCAGTTTGATATGTCCAGTTATCCACTCCAACCCTCCTCCCCCTTTCACCCCCTTTCACCCCCTCCTCCCCATTGACTCCATCCATCTTTTCTTAGCTGAAAGGAAACACCCAGAGACCCTCTCCCCACCTCCTCCTCTTCATCATCTCCCATCCCTCCTATCTCCATCTTCTTCTTCTCCCATATTCCACCGTGTCCCCCATTCCCTTCCCCTGTCCTCCCCCCTTTAGGAGGGCTGGGTCAGTGATAAGAGATGATGATGATAACCGGGAGCCAGTGCATTACCGTATCGATTGGGGCCTTTCAGCGCCGTTAAAGCGCCCGGCGCTCTGATTGCCGGCACTCGCGCTGACAGGAATCCGATGGCGCTGTCTCTCTCTCTCTCTGTGTTAGAGTGTGTGTTAATGTGTGTGTGTGTGTGTGTGTGTGCGTGTGTGTGTGTGTGTGTGTGTGTGTGTGTGTAGGGTGTGGCCGAGCAGCTGGTGTGTGTGATGGTGTGAATGAGGATGTGTAGTATGACGCTCTGACGGATAAGAACAGAGGTTTGAAACAGAATCTGTTAGATAAAAACTAGAGCTGTCAAACGATCCATTTTTAAAATCATGATTAATCGCTGAGTTTTAATAGTTAATCACGATTAATCGCATATTTAATCTTATGTTTGAGATTCCATTATTTTGCATTTCAAAACATTTTTGTAATGCTTTTGTATTGAATGTTTGTATTGTCTTAAGCTAAGGCTACTTCCTGTTTGAAGACAAACCTGCTATTATTTTAAAATCAAATAAAGGACTTTTGAAGAGTTCAAATATTACCTCAAGACCCTTTACAAAAAGAGCAGGTCTGTACTTTTTGATATATTTGACCAAACTCTTTTATAGGAACTTGAGGAACTCCAGTTTGTGTCCATATTGGCGCCCCGCTGTGGTAGCCAATTTTGTGGTCAAAGGTGTTTTTGCTTTTGTAGCTCATAAAGAGGCATCAATCTTTGATTCATACTGTTTTATAACTAATTAAAAACATTTTAGTGTAAATATCCTATCAGATGGGGTCAGCTGCTTCTGTTGGGGGGTTTGGAATTGAAATATTGTCCTTCCATGTTGACTTATGCTTTCAAAGAAGCTCTGTGTTAATTATCGGAAGTTGAAAGACGCTTGAATACAACACGAACAGTCTCAGTAACACAATCGTGCCATAATAACACAATAACATTAAAGAGTTATTCCTTCAAGGAGGAGACGCTGAGTTTCTTCTTCTGTGGTGGAGAATATGTGTAGCTGCAGTGAGAGCGCCTATTCCACAGATCAGAGAGTGTTGGCCAAGAACAAGTGCAAGAACACACACACACACACACACACACACACACACACACACACACACACACACACACACACACACTGTGAGCAGCAGCAGCTCTCCAGCAGCGAGGCCTCGGAGGCGTCATTAACTTGAGAAGGCTGTTGTGTCTGTCAGGACCTAATGAAAATAGAAGGAGGACACACACACACACACACACACACACACACACACACACACCACGTCTACACATTACTTACACAAAATTCACAAAAAATACACAATGTACACAACACATCTAAGAGCAATAGTCTTTTGTGTGCGCAGCTCCAGTGTCAGTGAACTGTATTTTTCAGGTGTGTTTCTGCCCATGTATGACATGTGTAAGTACAGTTTGTGTGTGTGTGTGTGTGTGTGTGTGTGTGTGTGTGTGTGTGTGTGTGTGTGTGTGTGTGTGTGTGTGTGTGTGTGTGTGTGTGTGTGTGTGTGTGTGTGTGTGTGTGTGTGTGTGTGTGACGGGCAGCTGCTGCCTCTCGGCGTCTCGCTGCTGCAGCCGAGCGAAGGAGACATTAACTAACTTCTGTTTTCTAATGGAGATTAATGAAGCCAGGGGAGCAACACTCCACACACACACACACACACACACACACACACACACACACACACACGAACACACACACACACACACACACAAACAGAACGCACAAACAGTATTACACAATCAAGCACATACTGACAAACGCACTTTTTCACCTGTGTCAGGGCTGATTTTAGGTTTAGTTTAAAATGAAAGGGGAATAAAAAAAAGATCAAACAAGAAACAAAAAGGTAGAGAGGAAAGGAAAGAAAGGAGAGGAAATGAATAAACAAAACAAAAGACATAATGATGTGCAAACAAACAATACAAACACACATACACTTACATATACAGTATCATAGGAACACACACACACACACACAGTGTTGGCAGGTGAAGGCTGACAGATTGTCCTACAATAGAGAGGGATGTTGCAGGATGGTTTGATTGACAGGAAGCTATTCATTCACTGAACACACACACGCACACAGTCCAGATGATCTCGCACACAGATAGAATTAGAGTCACACATTAAAGTTGAACATTAGATCTTGTTTAAGCTGTTGGAAGAGGAAATTATTTTTGATGGAGCCACCTCACAGCTCTCACCTTCTCCAAGTCTTTGTTCTAATAAAACTGCTCTCACGTGACGTCACACATTTGTGGAGCCACTCCACTGGTGGGCTAGAACGGCTTCCTACTGCTGCAACCTACGGAGAAGTTATTAGTCTTTATTGCCACCTACTTGTTGTAACCAGTTTTATTTGAATTTTTAAAAATGAAAGAAAGTTGTTATTGTATAATGTTAACCAATTAGCTCTCACCTATGCTCTGATGCTGAAAAATCTCTTGCCCTTCAACAGCAGCATTATTGTTCTGACCACATCGGAAATACTTAAGGCTGTCCGCACTTTTGTAGGCTTTCACACAGGCAGCAGTGTAAGGGGAAGACTTCTGTACTATTGCATGTAAACATCACCAAATGATGCAAGAAAGAACTTATAAAGCTCATTATGATAAAAACTAATGAGTTGTAAAAAAAATAAAAATCAGTTTTGACCAATTAAAAAAACGAGCTATAGAGACCGAAACTCTCTTTTGTCCCGGGCTGTAAACATGTTTATGTCTGCTGTACAAATTGTCATATTTCTATGTGACCTCATGGGGGATTCCTTGTATTTTTGCAACCAGCCTCAAGTGGACACTAGAGGAACTGCAGTTTTTCGCACGTCATCATTGGCTTCATTTTTAAACATCGAGGTTAGCAACAGTTTTCCCCTACTACCAGCTAGGCTAACAGTCATTGCTCCATCCATTCTTTGTGCTAAGCTAGGCTAAGACTATTCAGGACACACAGAGATGAATATGATTCTGAAAATGAGAACAAAATATACATCCAACCTGGACTTTTTTTTTAACTGAGCAGCTGTAATCATGCTCCTTCAGGGAAACTACAAACATGGCCTCCAAACCAGACGGATGCTTTTAACTGGCTCTATCCAATAGCGATGCAGTGATGCATTCACTGTAGAAACGAACTTTAACAGAGGTTATATGATAGATCAAACTTCTGAACTAAAGTCACAACTCAGGTTATAGATTTTACGTGATGACAGTGAACACATCATGTCAGGCTTCATGTCCAGATGGGGGAGTTGTAAATTTAGCCCTAATTATTGGTCTTATTTAGGTTAAAAAAAAAGTGTTGCATTCACTTGCTATGTCTACTGTGGGAAAATAAAACACATGATGAATGTAAATAAATATTTAAGATCAGCTGAGACATTTTTTAAAAGGAAAAACATAATGGCTGTTTTTATTGAAGATCCCACACTTAGTAAATGTTTGTCCTTCAGTACACATTTTAAGTGTTTATTGAACATTTGAGGCTCATATAGTAACATCAGTTTTTTTTTTATGCTTCTCCTGACTAGTGGTGTTCCAGTTTGGTGGATGTGAAAAGTTTTCTGAATGTTTTTTGTTTCCATCTTAGTGTGTTGGACAGCATCCTCCGAGGTCAGCGTCTGTCGTGGGAAATGAGAGCTATGTGTGTGTGTGTGTGTGTGTGTGTGTGTGTGTGTTGTTGTGTGTGTTGGCAGCAGAAGCCGAGTGCTCTGATTGGCTGAGAGGGAAACAATGTGGTGGATGATGACTGTTTGTGCTCTGAGTCACAGGAGACGTACATTTTCAGTCTAAAATAGTAGAATCCAGAGTGGAAACCATGCAGCAGTTTTAACCTCGTCCTGTCAGAGCAGATCACATCGTCTTCAGAGAAACTCCACAGAAATAAAAATCACAGATTTGAGCAGCAGGTGATTAAGTCTGTCAGAGACTTTTACAGTTGCTGAATCTCTAATGATGAGTTCAAAGACTTCAGGGAGAAAATGGTTCAGTTACAACTTAAACAATCAAAAGAAGAAATACTCAAATCCTTTACAGTTGGATAAAGACAGTACTACACTGTCAAATAAGAAACTTAAGCTACAATCTGTTTTAACTCACATTAAGCTGTCCCAAATGTAATGTGTGTTTGTGAACATCAACTTACAGCAAGCAGTGACAACAGCTTTCATTTCTTTCTAAAATGACAGAAAATAAAGATCTGGATTTGTACTGCATGCTAAAGGCTAATGTTCAAAACAGAGCAAAAAAAATAATGCAAACTTTTGAAAAAAAACAAATTGATTGTACTTTAAAGGATTTAGGCTCAAAAATGCAGGCTGAATGAATTCATGCAAAGCTATAACATAAACATGAATGTAATTCATACAAGACAATGTATAATTCCTTGATTAATTAAAAGAAATGCTTCAGATTTGCTGGCTTTACAAAATAAGAGTATATGATTTTATTGATTTGATGTCTGTATTTTATTGATGACTGTGGAAACTAAGTTAGTTATTTTATTCTCTGTTTAACTTCAATGTAAAGCACGTCGAGCTAAATGTGCTTTATAAATAAATATGCTGTTTCTATCATTTTTAATGTCAATTAATGTGACTTAACAAAGAAAAACGACAAAACTGAAGAAGTAGACTGAAATACAACCCCTCTGTCTCTTTCTCTCTCTCTCTCTCTCTCTCTCTCTCTCTCTCTCTCTCTCTCTCCCCCTGTGTGAGTGTCTCTCGCCTGTCCACTGTGCTGTAATACCTCAGGGAGCTCCACCAGAGGCCTCCACCTTCCCACTGCTGCTCCTCGGGGACTCACACCTCCTCCCCCCTCCTCCCTCTCTCAGTCAGCTGATCCTCCTCAGATTTCTATGTGTTTACACCTGAGGCTGAGCTGTGAAAAAACACACCTTTATTCACACTCCCGGGAGTGTGTTTACTTTCTATTTTCCTCTTTCTTTCTTTAGATATATTTCATTTGTCACTTTCTTTCATTTTCTTTCCCTTCCCTTTCTTTTGTTTTCTTTTCCTTTTGCATGTTCTTATTTACCTTCCCTTTCTTTTGCTTTATTTTGTTCCTCTCAATTTCTTTATATTGTTAAAAATCCTTCTTTCCATTTCTTACATTTTCACTTTTTACTGAAGAATCTCAATTCCTTTCTTTCTGTACTTTTTTTACTTGACAATTTTTGTCTCATCTTTCCTGATGTTGCCTTGTCCCACCTTCTTCCTCCCTTCCTTCTTTCTTTCTTTCTTTTGTAGCCTTTTCTTTACTTTCCTTTCTTCGTCCTTTTATTCCTTCTTTTGCTTGTTTGATTCCTTCCCATTTGTCCCTCTTCCTCTATTTTCTCTTTTGTTTCCTTTTCTTGCCAGATGTCCTGTCGTCATGTTTCCCTTCTTCACATTTCGTTCTACATTCAATTTCCTCCTCCTTCACCTCCCTTTCCTTTACCCTTGCTCCTTTTTCCTTTCCTTTTCTCTTTTCTACTTTTTTGTCTGTTGTTGTTTGGTTTCCTTCCTTCCTTCCTTCCTTCCTTCCTTCCTTCCTTCCTTCCTTCCTTCCTTCCTTCTTCCCCCTTCTAGGTTTAATTCTTGCTCTCCCCTTAAATCTTTTATTTCAGTTCCCGTTTTTTCTTTCCTCATATTTCCTTCCTTTACTCTTCCTCTTATTCTTCTTTTCCTTTCTAAAACATCTTCTCTCTCCTTTTCCTTCTTCTCCTCACTTGTATGTGTGTGTGTTTTCTCTATTTATCAGTCCTGTTATTGTTATTAACAGCCATCACCGTGGTGACCTGCTGAGCTGCAGACGCTCAGATTGGATGCTTCCTCTCCTGTGGGCTGATGGGAAAACAGCCCTGGGGCGAGAGAAAGAGAGAGAGTGTGTGTATGTGTGCCTGCATGTTGTGTGTGTGTGGTCCCGGTGTTAATGGCTTCCCACTGACTCGTCCTCTCTCTTTCTCCCCTCCGGCTACAAACATTCATCCCTCCGTCTCTCCATCAGCGGCCATTTTGGATCTAAAAGATCATTTAATGTCAACTTTGAGCTCTGACTGATCATTACCTTTAGATAGTCCTTCCACTGCTGTGATTGGCTGGTTCCTGTTTTTTCTTGGATGCTCTGATTGGCTGCTCCTCCTCTCTGAAGGTGTAACAGGCTGATCTGTTACATGTCCTGTTCTGTTTCTGGTTTCATATTTCATATTTCAGAAAGATCTTTTTATCACTGCCGGTGTTTCTTTAGTACAGTTGTTAAACTGAGCAGACTGTATGTCATTATGTCTGAAAGTAAAAATAAATTGTTTAAAAGGCGCGCTCTGATTGGACAGATTTGAGGAATTCTGGAAAAAGACAAAGAGATCAAATATTAGTTGAAAAAATGAGCTGAGATTTTGTTCTGTTGTCATTAGAAGGAATGAGAATATTTGCTCAAATAAGCTTTAAACTTTGAATATAATGTATCAGAATATGATTTTTCTACTTTAATAGTGAATTCTCTTTCTGTGTGTCTCAGGAGGTTCTGTTGAAGCGAGCAGCCGACCTGGTTGAAGCTCTCTACGGGATGCCACACAACAACCAGGTGAGTCTGCAGCTTCACTCTGACCTTTGACCTCCTCTGTAATACCACAACATGGTGTGTTCACTGACTTAGATGCCCACAGGAAAAAACATCTATATTCACTCTATTTAGTGACTAATAGCACAGTCCTGTGGTTTAGATGACGTTTATTATTTCACAACTTCCGCTGTGAGCTGTCAAGTTAAAATAAGAGACCGGGTTTTAGTTTTTTCATGTGACGTGTTCAGACTCTTTGAACATCTCTTAAAAGGATGAATTATTTGAAGTGAGGCTTTGAAGTTATAATAAACGACGTCAGAGTTTTCTGAACATTTTTTGTCCTGAATCACAAATATAACAGAGTAATGGATTTTAAGAATCCAAACATGTTTTTTATTTCTCATAAAATAATTATATGTCGACATGTGGTACTTGGTTTACCAGAGGAATAAAAATCAATCTAATTCATTCTTATATAAATAATACTTATAATAAACTTTATTTACTAAGCACTCTCTAAAATGAAAGCTACAAAGTGCTTCATAAAACAGTTATTTAAAAAGAACTCTAAAAGTTCTCTTAGATATTTAAAAGAGATTACAGACTCAATACATAAAAGTGAAAATGAGCTGAAATCACAAATAAAAACGGGAGCAGTTTTACTCTTCAGTCATTAATTATATAACAACAACAGCACAAATTGACTTCAAACTTTCAGAGGTCAAAGGTGAGTCTGGTTTACAGCTACAGGATATTTGCAACAAACCGAGATTCAGTTTTCTGTTCAACCTTGGAAACAAAAACTTTCAAACACCATCTCTCCTAATGACCATCCTTCTCTCTTTTCCTGTCTCCTCCGGTCTGCAGGAGATCATCCTGAAGCGGGCAGCCGACCTCACCGAGGCGCTCTACAGCGTCCCTCGCAGCCACAACCAGCTGCCCTCTCTCACCGGCTCAGCCGCTCACTCGGGGATGATGGGAGTGAACTCGTTTAGCAGTCAGCTCGCCGTCAACATCTCTGAGGCCTCGCAGGCCGACCAAGGTGAGGGCCCACTTTACCTACAATCCTCTGGGGCTGGTTCACAGTGGTCCAGTATAGTCCAGTTGAATTTGAGTAGACTGCAGCTGAGTTAAAAAGGCTTCAGTAGAGTCTGGCTGAGTTCTTTAGAGTTCAGCGGACACCAGCAGATGTCTTTGTAGTCCATTACAGTCCAGCAGAGTCCAGTTTACCTGCCTCAGAACTAAGTCCATCTATAGAATCCACTCAAGTGTGGTATACACTTCAAGATAGTCAGGCTGATTTGGGGTTAGATTCTCTCCTTCCAACAATCCTAATCAAAGTGGTTTTAAAGATGATCTTGTCGGATGTTCCCGTGGCATGCGGTGTGTTCAGAGTGATCTGATCTGCTCAGGCTGCACCGATATCAAATACTTTATGATCCGATCTCCTGTTGTGTGGGGGGGGAAACCCCGAGGAGAGCCGATATCGTACTCTGTGGATTGTCACATGAATGAAACTCAAGAAGCAAGCTGACTGAAGGGCAGTGGACTGAGTAGAGCCCAGTGCACTTAATTGTACTTCAGTAGGGTTCAGCAGAGTTCAGTTGAGCAGATTGCATTGACTCAAACAGGTCTCAGTCCATGCAGCAGTCAAGTAGTGCTCAGTGTTTCACAGATCAAACTGCTCTCTTCATCTCAGAGGAGCAGAAACACAACAACCAACCTGTCTGTGCAGTTTGAGAAGTGTCGACGTCAGCTTCACAAAATTAAAGATGTTTGTCATAAAGAACACACACACACACACACACACACACACACACACACACGCACACACACACACACACACACACTCACACAGACACACAACAAACTTGTTTTCTTATAACAGCAGTATTGTTTCCTGCAGGATGGTATTTTCATCTCCCTGACTCTTCATTTCTTTCTTCTTTGTTTGCATGTCGTTTGATTCTCTGTCTCCGATGACTCTCAGCTTTTCTTCTTTCGTTACAACATTCCTCTGCGATAAGAGTTGTTCTCAAAAACATAATTATGCAGCTAAGTCTCTCATTTTGTTTCTCTTTTTTCCATATGTCCTTACTTTGTTCTGACATAATATCTCCAGCTGAGGGTATTTTCATGATCTGAAGATGCTTATTGGATGATTGGATTTCTTGATCTTTTACTGACTGTCACTATGAGGCTGTAAATTCTTGCATTTCTTCAGTCAAACTATAGTATTTATCAAGCTTACAGGAGGAGATATTGATTAAGCAGTAAAAGAATCAATAACATCCACAGATAATAAATGCACGCGTACATATATTTGATGTCTTATTTGTTTTTCAGAGCTTAAATGAACAACAACAAAATGTTAGGTCAGGCACAAAAATCATCACAGCAACATGTAGGAAAACTGACAACCACACAAAAAATTCAAATATATATAAAGTTTTAAGGGATGTAAACGTAAAACATGCAACGAGACTCATAAACACAAGAACCAGAGACAACATATTTGTGCACTGGTCTCTGACATTTTTCGTAATATTCAAAAAAACTAAATGTTTTTGAAAAAAAAATTTAAGAGGAAAATAGTTACACACTGAGTTAAAATTAGTTTGAGTTGAACATGGAGGGAATAACCATCAGGCTCCGTGTTTTCAGTCAGAGGTATTTTCTGTTTCTGTCAGTGACGCTCCAGAAAACGTGCAGCAAACCGCCCGTGAACACGCGTCGACAGGAAGCAGATAGAGCTGCTTTTTCTCCCCGAACACCCCTCTCTCCCCCCTCCTTCCCCTTCCTCCCCCTCCACTAAACCACGGTCTGCTTTTCCCATCGGCCCGGCAGCGAACACCTTTCAGGAATCTATGAGGTCATGGGAAACGAGTTGCTGAAAATTCATAACTCGGTAGTTTATGTGCCCAGAGCTCTCCGGTCGGAAACATTACACCGAGGATGTGACCGCCGGCCTCCCCGCCGTCATGTAGTATGAAACAGCTCTTTGTGCCCCTCGCAATTACCCACCGTGATTAAAACATTAATAAAAACAGCGGCTCCCGAGCCCAGGCCTTATCAGGCGGACGAGGAGAGTAATTTACGGCGCTAATTCAGAGCAGCCCGTCCTGCTCAGTGTCACATCGTCTCCTGAAGGTTTCTCTGCCGTTTCTTCCTCTGGAGTTTGTCTCTGATTCTCTGTGACAGCTGCAGGTGAAGGTGATGGAGACACAGAGGGAGAGTTTACAGGCCTTCAAGAGGAGTATGACAACCTCAAAAACCAAATATGACAATCCAAATATATCAGCAAACAGATGTGGTTGCTGCTGACGCCTCAAAATTGATGCAATTAAACTATAGGAAACAACAAATCTGAGTTCTTTAAAGGGAAATCAGCTGTTAGATCAATCTCTACAAACACACCAGAATATACATTGATCAAACCTCACAGAACACAGGAGTTGCTCGTCTACAGCTCCCTCAACTGGCCAGTTTGTTTGTGTTACTTTGTTGTTCTGGTGGTCTAGATTATTTCACATCAAACACAGTATAACACAAAAAATAAACAGTGGTAGACGAGCAACTCTTGGCCCTGTCTGGTTCAAAAAGAAGTCAAATGAGCGTTTACATACATTTGTTTGACACATTTGCTCCAATGGATTATTTTATAGCCTTTACTGCCTGATCCAGTGCTGCAGGCTGAACAGATCTACTGCAGCAAAATTAAAAAAAACAGGAATTATCTGCTGAGTTGCAGATGTATTCTAGAAAACTGGCCAATACTTCGAGACATAATCAATTAGAAAGTTTTAAAAACATAACATGAACACAAAATGTGACATTCTCACATTTGAGCTGCAAACAGATTCCAAACATGAAAACCAGTTTGACCATCAGAGGGACAAATGCACTGATGTCATGCCGCGTTTGGCCACATTTTATACTCAAAAACATCAATTATACTGTGGAGGACGCCTACGACATGGACGTCACCAAAAAGAAAAGTAATTGGGCACTTTTCTTTGATGTGTAACTAGTTGAGCTTGTAATCATGGCCTCAATGATGACACAAATCATCATTTAAGTCAAGTTTTATTTTTTGTTTTATTTTTAAAGCCCAAAATCATGTTAGGCACAAAATCAACTACAAGGTTTCTACAATCCTTTAATTAAGATCAAGAAAAAACATCACTCAAACTTTAAAAACACACTTTTTTCTATTCAGCGTGGTTTATGGTTGTCCTGTCAAAGTAGAGATTTAGTCTATGAAGTGAATACAGCGTCCAAAAAAGTGATCTACATTTGAGATACTCAATAAAAAACACAAGTCATATTTTCCTGCAGGTCTTCATTCTGGTTCAGCAGCTGTGGTGTTTGTTTTGGACCGTGATGTGTTCAGGTTCTGCAGTAAAGTCCAGTATTAAGTTAGGAACCAGCTTGTGGTTCTGACACTTTGAAGTTCAAACACTGCTGATCCACCTGCAGGGATCATTCACAGTGTGACGTTTACTCAGTGAAATAAACTGTCAGTCATCGTGTTAATCAGCAGCTCAAACTACATCTGAACTCTGAGCCACACATGTTTCAGTTTGAGTCTCTGTGAGGTCGAAGGATGTGATCTGCATCCGATCTGCTTCCCACGCCGCTGAGGACGCACACACATACACACCAAAACAAACACATAGAACACAGCGAGCGTTTGTGAAACATTTTATTTTTTATTATTGAAGAACAATGGTGACATTTAGCTGTTTCTGTGACGTGCTGCAGCTCGGCCGCTCCCTGCTCTCTCTCCTCCACATGTGTTTCCCATCGCCTCCTCCCCTCCTCCCGCTCCTCGCCTCCTCCCCGGGCAGCGCTCCATCACACGTTCCTGCTGGGAATTGCGTTGGCCCGAACCAGGAAGTGGGGGAAAGTGGACAAGGGTGGAGGGCTGATGGAGGGAGGAGGTAATGTGCTACTTGGCACACTGTTGACTTACACTGAGCATGCTCGGGCTGAGGTTGGTGGGAACCTGGGAGCCTCCTGAGGGGGTCAAGGGTCAGGCTGAGCGCTGCAGGGAACAGCGGTGTTCAATGCATCGACGATGAGGGTCAATCAACGTGAGCGGAGGGGAGATAGAGGGGGGAGGAGGGGGTGTCAAGGTAAGTGCAGAGAAGCAGAGAGGTGAGAGAGGAATGGTAGGACTTTGCCTGAGGGGAGCGGTCTTTAACAGACGTGATGATGTCATCGTTTAGTTCACAATGAGGCGCAAACCAGCACATGCCTCAGCCTATTAGAATCTTTAGATGTATGATTATTTTTAACAAAAATTAAAACATGTTTTAGGGGCTGGAGGGGCTCAAATACTCATGGAAATGTGTACACACATCCCCAATGAGGAGTGTTGTGTAAAAAGGCTCCACTGCGCCCCCTAAACATTTGCAACAAAGCAGCCCCTCAAAGTTACATCTACATGTCTCACTTTTTTTTGTGGGGGGGGGGGACATCCCAAGCCTTAGAAAAACCTCCTAGTATCATTAACTGAACCCGAACTTAAGTCAGGACCTGAAAAAAGGTCTTTGTTGGGATTTAAAACAGGTTTTTTTAAGTTGACCTAGTGGCTGATTTCCAGCCGTTTATGTCATCATTTAGAATAAGCACATCTGTTTGCAGCTTTTGCAAATGTTTTTAAATTTATTTTATTTTGCAATGGTTGTAATTGTATATTTATGCTGGCGCCCGATTCGAGTAGAGTAGATCGGAAGAGTTTTCAGCGAGCGTTTTTTATTGATGAAGGTAATGCCACCTTTTCTGGATCTCATCAGAGTTTGTTAAATGTTTATTATTCCTTCATAGTGTGGTTGCATATCAGACTCAGAATACCAGGTTAATAAAAATACAATCTCTTACAACCTTTGGCAGTAATCGTCCATCACCGTCCAATCTAAGTTATAAAGCACCTTCACTCCAGTTCACTTCAGCTGTATGAACCCGAAAAAGAAACCTATTTTCTCTTGATTTACTGTATTCACGAGTTTGAAGTTTGCTGAAATAACAACATCATGATGCAGAGTTGTTGAAGTAAAAAGTCAAGCACAGTCAGGTCTGTTCTCTGGAGGAGGAGAAAATAATTTTTACAGTGTTTGTTTGTTGAATGGAGGTCCATTGATCACTTCTGATGCGTTTCAGGTAGTCGGGAAATCTAAACTCTGATTGGCTTTAACAACACAGCGTCAAGCTGATTTGTTTCTCTAGTGTAAATATTTGATCCATAACGGATTCTCAGCTGAATTTTATCCAGATATGTTTCTATGGAGATCAATAAGTCAGCTGGTTCGTCAGTAGTGCAGATAATGTCCCGCCTTGTTTTTGCTGTCCACACGGGCTGTTTCTCCTCCATACACCAAATGCTGCTTATATGTACGTAATTGGTCAATACAACTCGGACTACAGATGTCGTACAAACAGAAACTAGAACATTTTACATGTTGTAAATCCAGACCCCGAGTACAGAGTCTACATTTCTGTGTAGAATCTGTATAAAAGCTGTTTAAACGCATGAAGAAGAACTGACCCTGTCTGTGGTTTCTCCTCACAGGTTACTCCCGTAACTCAAACAGCGTGTCTCCTCGTGGCTACGTGCCAAGCTCCACGCCTCAGCAGTCCAACTACAACACCATCACATCCACCATGAATGGATACGGAGCCGGGATGACCAACCTGGGCGTCCCCGGGTCCCCCAGCTTCCTCAACGGATCCGCCAACTCGGCTTACGCAAGTGAGTCTTTTTTTAAATTGACATTCATATCTGAGGGGCAGCGAGCGAGCAGGAGGGACGAGTCTGACTGACTGAGAGTGAATGAACTGTCAAAGATTTCTGTACATCTTCAAACACAGTGAGATGTTCAGCACCGATTATCATCTAAGAGCTAGTTTCGGAAGCAAACTCTAAAATGTACACATTCAGGACCAGACACAGCGGAACATGTCAACTTCTCTCAGCATTTTTCAAAAGTTAGAATTTTTCATAATGGTTATCACTTGTTTGTGAAGACTTTGAAATAGAAGCAGTCGTGGAAGTTTCTATTAACACGCTGAAAGGGTTTTAAAATCTCTGTTTTAGTGTCAGCATTGAAAGGAATAAAGGTTTTAATTAAAGCAGACGCATTAAAGTGTCAGTGGTTGTTTGTGACAATAATCCGAGTGGACACATCAGGTGCACATTCTTTAAATGATAAGTAGTGTTTCCTCTTAAATCATGATCTCTTTGTTTTATTGTAGATATTTCTATTAAAATGAAGCTCATTTAAACGAGTAATTGTATTTTGACCCGATTCAGAGCAGGTTGTAGTTACCTGCTCAGGTTGCTGCTCTAAAGCAGGCGGTGATCGTCTCAGAATAATGAAAGAGAATAAAGGGAGTCTGTGCAGGAGGAGACGAGTCCATGCTTCAGTAGTTTCCGGGCTTTGGTCCTGTTGTTGCTCTGAAACTTTGATTAACTCGCCTCGAGTCGGAGCGGCTGCTCGGAAGGAGCAGGTGTGTTTTTGGAGAACGGTGGAGTCGAAAGTCGCCCACGGGGAGCGTTCCATTGTTTTGGCTCTTGTTTCAAAGAGTCGAGCGAGTCTCAGCGAGACTCGTTTAGGAGGAATCGAGCTCTAACTGCGTCTCCCTGCCAGGTGATGTTGTCGTCCCTGGCGACCAAACAAAAGGTGGGCTCACAACTCGCCTGGCTGAGCTACAGTTTCCTTCCACTGAGGCTACTACTGTGTGTGTGTGTTTGTGTGTGTGTGGTAGGTGTGTGTGTGCGTGTGTGTGTGTGGACAGAACACTGCCACGCATTGTTCACCTCCTCCCTCCTCCTGAGACTGTCCCCCTGCCCATCCTCCCCCTCCTCACCCCTCCTCCTCCTGCTGTACTAACTCACTAACATCCTCACTGCATCCTTCACTCATCCATGCTTTGGGCCCGATCCATCGATATCAGCTAGAAAAGAGAGAAAAACAACAGGAAGGAGCCAAAAAGCAGCGATCCAGGACAGACTGAGAGATGTTGGCATGAAGCGATAAATCACATTTACATTCCTCCGTTTCATTTTACATCTTCAGCTCCGTCCTTGAATCATCCACAGACTCACCGTGCTCTGTACACACTCTGCTCGTAAAGGGACAGTCCAACATTTTCTGAAGCCTTCTTCTCTTTCTCATCCAAACGTTCAGGTGGACGTCAGTCTCATGTCTGTGTTTTAAACCGGGTTTATTCACTTAGCTTAGCATTAAGACTGGAGGCAGGGGGAATAGCTAGCTCAGCTCTTTCTAAAGTTCTATTAAACACAGACCCCCGCTTTTAAAGCTCACTGATAACATGTTTTATTTCACGTTTATTAGTGACACATTGAAAACAGAAACAGAGTTAATTCTTCTTATAGGGATATTGAAATCATATGAAGTGTCAGGAGTTTTGGTGGAAGTGTCACAAATGTAATTATCTGTTTCCAAATTAAGGAACTAACTCTTAAAATTAAAATTGGTTAGAAGTTCTTCTGGAGGTGTTGATCATGTCACACAAACGTCAGTTCAGAGTTTTTTTCAGAGATGTCATTAGAGTTTCAATACAAGACAAAAATATACAGAAAAAAGGCTCAAAAGAAATAGAAAAAGAACTTCATTTCACTAACAACTAAGAAAACTAAATCTCCTGAGGAAAACCCTGAGAAATGAATTAAAGCCTCAAACACTAAATGGAATTGCTGCATTGAAACAGCTGCTAAACCGATCCAGAAATGACAAACCAAGGTTACGATTAAAATGTAAAAATCTAAATATTTTGAACTTTAAAGGTACTTTTTTAACCTGCTACATGAATTCATTGAATAATCAGGGTTCTAATGAACATGCATGAAGTTAAAATTGGCCTTTTTCAAATAATGTTTGAGAAAAAAAAAGAAGATATTTGGGAAATTTGACTGTGTGATATCAGACTATCTATTATGATCTAAAGCTTTGAATTATAAGGACTTATGAGACTTTCCGATAGTGTTGATTTGAAATTTGAAAGAGCCAGGCTAGCTGTTTCCCTCTGCTTTCAGTGTTTATGCTAAGCTAGGCTAACAACACCAACCCTTTCTTCAACACTGTACCTACTTGGGTTGTCACAATACCAGAATTTCAAACTTTTATACAATTCCAGTAAACATCAAAAGATCTCATTACCTTTTTGGCAACCAAAATTGAAGTCCTACAGGTATCCAATATTGAGTAACTTCTTGATTTTTATTCACGAGAATTTCAGACCGAAATATGTTGGCAACATTTCAAAACTAAAATATTGCCAACACATTTTTTGCAATTTAGACACAGCTGTCTCTCTTTTGGTTAAGCTTATGACTGAAGAGCTGACTTTTTGTAAAGCTTTAGTCCTGTTGGAAGTCATTTATCATTCACAATACAGAGATTGTATCATTTTAAAACATGTGGTATTAATAAGTACACACACACACACATACACACACACAAACAAACACAAACAAGAGAGCGCATTTCTGTAAATGTTGCACTATTCCTTAAATCAGAAGTTCAGCTCACAGGACACTGAGGAGCTCAGGTGATGTGATTATGGGAGACACCTGTCCTCACACACTTACATACACACTCACACTTACACACACACAACTGCACTGAGTGTGTGTGGATGAAGCTGCTGCTGCTGCTCTCAGGTTGGATCAGGTTGGTTTATTTCAAAATAAAAGTCCTTCAAGTTATGGATCAACTTTGCCAGGTGTTTGTGTGCTCTGAGCATGAGCTCGGCCCGGTGTGAGGCAGGACCTCCTCCTCCTCTTCCTCCTCCTCCTCTTCATCCTCCTGCATGATCCACCTCATCTCCATCCAATCACTCACCTCCTCTGTCCGTCTGCCTGCTCGCTCCCTCCCCCTGTAGGACTCCCCCTCCTCCTCTTCCTCCTCCTCCTCCTCCCCCTCCTCTGCTCCGTATTCATTCTCTCCTGTCCATATGGTTTCTGCAGTCAAACAGAAGAGCGCCTTCGCCCCCGTCGTGCGGCCACAGACCTCCCCGCCCCCCACCTGCACCACCACCAATGGCAGCAGCCTCCAGGGTGAGCATCCCACCCCCCCTCCCGCCTGTCAGCACCCCCGCCCTCTGCTGTCCACCTGTCCCAACTGGACACGAAGACAGGCAGAACTCCAGCTGTAAAGATGATGTTAGAAACATGGAGGAGGACAAAGTTGATCCATAACTTCTGGCACACATTATCAAACACATTAATTCATATAAAGTCTTTGTGTTAAGTCTGAACTATGAAGATAATCTAATAATTCAACAAGTTTTCAGAACAAATCAAAGTTTCAACAATTTTTCTTCAGCCTGTTGGAATATTTCAGTAGTTTATTGTCCCAATTTGGAGAAAAGAGAAAAAAAATAGACTCACTGAAAAGAAAAAGCGCCCAAATTGTTGGTAAAATTCAGATATTTGGTTAAAGAGTCCAAATAAACCGATACTAAATGAAATTGGTCTAAAAAGCGGACAGTCATCAGATTGTATTTCTTTGTTGGGTAACATGGTCGATGTTGTGAGTTTGTGTAATTCGTTCAAACAGTCGATCTGATTGTGTTCGTTTTTGTCCCTGGTGTTTTCACAGCGATGGCCGGTCTCATCGTGCCCCCCATGTGAGGAGGACTCTTTCTGTCAGACCCCTCCACCTTTGATGGCCCCGCCCACTTGAAACGCCACAAACAAACAACAAAAGCAACGAACAATCCTTCCCATCATTCCCGGACCCAAACTTACCCAGAATCCCTCTGTGCATTTGGACAAAACATCCGTCATCATCGTCATCTTTGCGTTCGCTGTGGGACTGAATCTCTGAAGCTGCCGCAGACGCTCAACAACAAACAGGAAGTGTGCTCTGAGACGTCTGCAGCGGCTCCACGGGGAGGTGTTGCTCCATCAGAGGAGGGGGGAGGCGTCTGCAGTAATAATGTGTGAATATGAAACAGTTTGACTTCAGAAGTCTGTGAGACTGAACACGTCTTAGATCAGTTTGAACCACTGTGAGACAGAGAGGAGGCGTGGCCAACGAGAGTTTCTGATCGCTGCAATGACATCACAGAGGAAAGCTAAAATCTCATTGGATTAAAGCCACCAACCAGGTTAGAATTAAAAGGGCCACCTTTTTGCATTTAGTAAAAACCACAGGTCAGCCAACCAGTTAAGTCTCCATTGACTTCCATCTTTTTCTTAATGGAGTTCTGCATGGGACTAAACCTGAGAACAGGACCTGGACTGTAGTCATGTTTAAAGGCCCAGGCATCATGAATCAGACTGCTAAAGCCAAATCTTAGACCAGAACCGGAAAAAAAACCTTCCCATTTTCTAATGTTTTTCATCCAAAGATACAAAAATGTCATAATACCTTATAGCGTAACATCTGAAGATCACAGAACATACAGTTGCAGCAACATAACCTGGACTCACTGAAATCTGGTGCATTTTGGAGCTAATGACGTCTGAACTGTTCTGTAAAACACACAGAAAATATATTCATGAATATATACAATTGATCACCAAAGATACAAAAATTGATGTTAATTTCAAACGGAAGTAAATATCCAGATCAGTGTAAGTCACTAAAAACATGTTCAGCTTTCAATCATAAAAGTAAATGAAGAGTCTTAGGATTTGAATACTTTGCCAGACAAAAGAAGGGATTGAGAGATATCTTTTGGACACATTTTGACAAGCATTGTCTGATCATTTCATAGACAACATGATCAGTCCATCTAACGAGGGACTCAATCAAGTCCATCTGTACTGAAGGATATCAATAAGAGCACTGCAGCCATGCTTTCAACAACAATTATAAGAAAATAACGTTTCTTTTATAACACTTTCCAGCCTGTCCTGGTAAAAATATCTCTTTAGGTGTTCGACAAAGGAACGCCACCATTCGTTTTTTCAGTGAATGTTTTAAATAAATGAACTGAATAAACTTGTAAACCTCTGATAGTTTCTTGCTGGATCAGAAGCTCTCGCTGGACACTGAACCGAGTGAGTTGGACCGAGTCCTGATAGGAGGAATACTAAAAACTCTTTAAACCTTTTTTCAAATCTGGATGAACCGTCAGACGGTTTCTGGATTTGGTTTTTAATAAGAAATCCCCCTTTTTTCCCCCACAAACCCCCAGAGAACCAGACTTCCTGAAGAAAACAACGTCTTCTAGCATTTCTTTTCTGTACCATAGCTTTTAACAATGTTTGTGTCTCATATTCTAAAAGGAGGAAAATGAATAATTTTGTAGGAACAAACGACGTGCCCAGGAGAAAAGAACAAATGTTACAGTAACATTTGACTGAATTAAGTCCAGGCAGCCCGAGGTTTATTTCATTTGATTTCTGTTTTCTTTTCAACTCCAGTTCAATCATTCTGTTTTCAGACGTCGAGTGGTAGATTTTAACCCGAGGAAGCTTGCGGCAGTTTTAATCACATTTAGGTACCGATCTTCTCGTTCTTCTTCTGATTGTGCTTATTTTATATGTATTTATAAAGTATGTTTCGGGGAGTTTCTTTTCGTGATTTAGGCCTGGATGATAGTCTCAAATATATATGTAAACACATTTGATGTCTTAATACCTTTTAGATATTGTAAAAAGAGTGAACAAGTGAGAGGATTAAACCTTTTTGTAAAAACAAAAAAACGTCACGACATGGTCACCCTGTTTTTGAAAGCAGGACGTAAAAAAATGCTTTCATCACTTTTGTATAAAATGCTTTTTTCCGATACGATATTTAACTTTTTGTAAACAGCATCATTTGTGTTTCCCCTGGTTCTTCTCGTCCTTTGTGTATTATTGTGAAATGTATAATCATGCTTATTTCTTAATGCACTACTTTTTCTGTTGGGGCACTTATTACGAGCAATGCATCTTAGCAGAAAAGACAAAAAAGCTCAAACAAAAAACAAGAAAAAAAAGAGATGAACATTAGAACGAAATGCACCGATATGTTTTTTTTTCTGTCGTTCTGAAACGGCAGAAATCCTTGTCATGTGAAATTTTTTATATTTCAGAAGCTTATAACGTCATAATATTCCTCCACTCTTACTTTTGCACCAATTTTGGTGTTTAAAGACGATATTTTATCCATCTTAATATTAGACGCGATCCGTGTCTTTGTGTTTGTTGGTGAGAATGATTGTGCGATTTTAAAACAGGAAGCAGATTTTTAAAAAACCACCCTGAACACCAGTTTTTGGGTCATTGATCTCAAGGAAACTTCCATAAATGTTGGTGTTGTTGTTGATGGTGCTGTACCCGTCGTTGCACACAATCTGGATCGTTTACTTATGCAACTGTGCATCCTGCTCTGAAATGCAAGCTCGCCGTCCACGCTGCCGTGGAAACGTTTGGAAAATTGAAGAACAAAAAGTTGCGTTTGATGCCTTATGATCGACCACACTTTGTGTTTTCTCTTTTATCTGACAAAGTTTAAGTTCTGCAGAAACAGCCGTAGATTGATTTAAGTTTGTTTGAAGTGTTTGACGAGTTCTTCTCCGGTCAATCTGAAGAAGTTTTTATGTTTTGCACCAAACTGTTGCCCCTCAGGTTCCCAACAAAAAGCAGAACGTTTCCGTTATTAGCACAGATTTGAAGATGAAGAAGCGTCATTGGGCAGATTTGTTTTTGATCATTTTATAAAATTGTAACTCGAAATCCGAGATTTTATTTATGAATGCAACACGCTTTCGTACAAATCTACGAGAAAATATAAGAAATCCATCTGTCACAAAAAAAAAAAAAACGTCATCAAAATGTTTAAAAATCTACATTTCTTTCTGTTGTGTCATTTTAAGACAGATTTTAAAATCACAGACACATTTTATTTTATCTATGAAAAAACCTACTATTTGTTTAATGAGTACAAAGAGTAGAACCAGCTTTTTACAAACTTTGTAAAGTTTTATTCTGAAAGATACCAAAACCATCCAACATCCTGTCACTCCTGAAAGGAAAAAACCTTCAAATCTCTTAATTTGATATGACATAAAAACCAGAAGCGTGGGCAGGAACCTGAAGTTTAAACGGATTAAACTTTTCACTTTATGCAAATCGAGCAGCACTGACAGAAACCTGCAGTCACTGCTAAGCTTCACACAGACGCCGTCATGTCGGCGTGTGCGTGAGCGCCTGTCCAGTGTCTGCAGGACAAGCCATTCAGTCATCGACAACAATGAAACGCAGCCCGCAGAGCGAACAGCCACACAACATGAACAGGTTCCGTCTCTTCTAACAGCTTGCTAACATTTTTTTATTTTTCGGTCAAAGTTGTAGAAAGTTTGCTTCTCACCGTCCTGATTTTCAGCCGAGGTTTTAAAAACTGCAAAGTATACTTTCTTCGATGTTTTACTTCAATGTGAAAGAGGGCAGAGGTACTGCATCTTTGTGAAATATGAAATATATCATCAAAGTATATCAAAGCACAATGTTTAATTAATGTCTTTAGAATACAACCCGGGGGAGGAAACAACCCCCGGCTTTTCTTTCTCTGTCTCTGGCCATGCTGTAAATAGATGCATGTTTTTTGTTTAATTTTGTTCCGTTTTTTCCTGTGATCCAGTGCTTTTTGTACAGAAACAGTCTAATAAAGATTACATTTGGCTTGAAATCTAACATGTCTTTTGTTCTGTCTAGTGGCATTAAGTTTAAAGTTAAAATGTTATGAAATAAATTGTTTGCATGTCTTCTTAGGGGGATAATTAGCACTAAAAAGACAATTGTCTTTTAAAGTGTAGAAAGTAGTTACAAGCATAATATGAAACTTTAATTGAAGTAAGATCCGTAGGAAGTTTTGGAAAATTATCAAACGTTTAAAAAGTCAGCGCTAAAAGCAGTTGTACTGTCACTATCGCTTCACGAGCATGACACACATTACTGCTCTGTTTTAAACACACCTGGTACGCCCAAACTGTTGGAAATATCTTTCAAAACAAGAGCTTTTCTTGCTGATGTCCCGGTAGGTGTTTAAACTAGAGCTCAGGAAAGTGAGACACCGTTTGTTGTGATCTGAGCTACCCTCCTATTGGATGCGCGGATGTGACGTCAGGGCGCGCTGTGTGAAAGTAGAAAATGTTTTAACTTTCGCGTAGCGTGCAAGAGCTGCAAGGAGGACCCTGAGCTGCGCTCAACTCAGCGGCAAAGGAGATGAGCGCTTGTGCAGCGTAACACAATAGACAATGAATGGGCTTGACAGCGGAGCGCAGCGCCTGCTGCGTCCTATCTGAAAGGCCCTTTACACTATGAGGATACTTTAAAATACATGTACAACAATATGACAATACAAAATGCTATAAACCAGTTTAAATGACTGTTTAAGATACAATTTAAAAGTTGGTACAGCTCTGGTTTGCTTTCAGCATTTCACCTTTTTTGCAAAAGATTTTAAGTCTAAGATTAATTTGAGCTACACATCATTCTTCTGATGTTTGGATATTAGTTAAGTACTTTGCAAAAGAATAACTGGCCAAATAACAAGCCAGTAAAACTTTACATGCTTTGCATTGGACTGTGTTGTGATGGATGAATGCTGGCAGTTTACTAACATGCAGATGCCGACACTATGTTTAAGCTTATATTAGCACTGTTAGCGCTGTATTTTAACTGAGGATAGGGAGCGCACATAAACATCACATCACTGGAACAAGATGGCCTCCAGAAGATTTTAGATTATTTACCTGCAATGTTTTAACGTTTCATCCAGATAATATTTTTTTAGGGAATTATCTGATTTCTTGAGAGTACTAAGTTCAAGATCAATAGCCTAACTGGTGGTTTCACGTTATCACTTGTTTTTTTTCCAGACCCTTGAATAAAGAGCAGCTCTGAGAACTAAAAAAAACGACTGGCTGTTCAGCAGACTCTTCAGTCCAGATCATGTTTTTGTCTGAGAGATGAAGAAGAAACTTTCCTTCATGGTGAGATAAGAGCTTTGAAAGTCTGGAGGTCGGCGGTGGTCTTTATCAGACCTGCAGTCCTGAACAGGAAGTCTGGACTACATCAAGAAGGACCAGAACAGTCCAGTATCAGAGTCTGCAGCAGAGACAGGGGGTCTGAGGTGAGATGGGATGGGAGTTGGCAGAGTGTTGGCCTGCTGAGGCTTCGTTACAGGCACAATTAACTTTAACTCCAACGTCAGCACCAACCTTGATGAGTAGTGAAATCAGTTTGTTAAAAACACAGCACTCGTTAGAGGAGAGCTAATGCCCAAGGCTGCAAAGAACCTCGAGTCGCCGCCCTAAGTCTGCAAGACCCCCGCCAAACTCCTGCTGCTGCTGCCAGACAGAGCTGAACCAAAACCAAGTCATATTCCCCCAAAGAAGCAGAGCTGAACTCAAACCAACTCATATATACAGAAGAAGTGCTGCATTGCTGTTAAAAATTTGGACACATTTTGATGGATCACTGCCTCCGAAACACTTAGTCAGGACTTCTTCTTATTCTCGTTTGAGATGGAAAGAGAAGCTGATGATTGGTCAAAAACATGTAGGCTTATAAGACAATAAAATAAATAATAAAAGGAAGCTAACGTGCAACATAGGCAAAAAAACTAACTGTAATTACAAGATGAAAATGATAAGTAACACCAAGCATGTAAAGCCCAGACAGACAGATACTTACAATTTTTTTTGGCTGCATAGACAACCAAAAACAGTTAGCTACTTAGCATCTGTGCTTCGATGAGGAAGAGTTTCTTGCCCTTTACTTCCCAAATGGAAACATTATTGACATTGAGTCACAATCGAAAATACAGAAAGCTGTCCGTACATTTGTAGACATTATCTTGGCGATGGCGTAAGAGAAATTCATCTCCAAGAGATATACTGTAGGCCCTATGTACACATCACAGAAGTGAAGTTCTGGTAAAGACAGCTGTTTTCAGTGATCAACATATCACACCACATAACAAGCGCAAGTGTCCAGTTTATCTAAATGTCTCTGATTTACTTATGTTGTCAGGTGATGCAAGCATGCAGCATATTCAAGAGATAGTTAATTACATGCCTGTGCTGTGGCTCCATAGAGTGTTCATTGGTGGCCACCACTTTGTATTACCTGACTGAGAGCTACTGTATGTATATCTTGTGTTAAATCCCCTCAAAAAAGAGATGATTCATTTCAAGGGGCTATCCATCAATATGTTTAAAGCCGAATTTACACTGTACTGTATCACTTCTAATTTAAGGGTCCTAAACCTCATGCAGAACACGCAGATTTTTCCTCCAGAGGACCTGAGGACTAAACCTGAATTGCAGTAAACACACCAGCTTTACGCTGTGTAGAGTGTAGTATTTGCAACAAGTTCCACAATCCCTGAGTCTGAAGGTGTGATCCCAGCTGTCAATCTCGATATCGCAAATTAACTAGGTATATAAACTTAGGGGAAACAACGTGTATAAAGTGCTCCATAGCATTAGGGACTGATGTGTGGTAGCTCTCAGGCTCGGTTGGAGACGAGTGTTCTCACCAGCTGCTGAGAGCCACAGGAAGAATTTTTACAGCTCCGTGTTGCTGATGTTTTGGCTTCATGAATAGTTTGAATATTTTATAATCAGAGGGAGGAGGAGGGGGTACGCAGTGAGTGCAGGTGTGTTTAGTTTGGACGAGGAGCAGAGTTTAGTGACATTATGTCACCACCACTCACCGTACATCTGCACTTTAGACGGTAAAGAATTAGACCATTTCCTGTGAGCTGATGATGTCATCGAGATATGACTTCAAGCCCGGGTTTAGGTTTATTCTCTATGTGTGTGTGTGTGTGTGTGTGTGTGTGTGTGTGTGTGTGTGTGTGTGTGTGTGTGTGTGTGTGGACTGACGGGGGGACTGTAAGTCATCTCTCACAGGAAGCGCCCGGGGCCCAGCCCTCACGATGACACCAGACCCTTGCCAGCACGCCTTGGAGCGGGAGGAGGAGGCATGTAAATCACTCGTCCAAAGGTTCACGCTCGCCAGCCGAGTTTCCTGAGAGGACAGGGATCTGGATCAGGATTTGAAATCTGATGTGGGTCCATCGAAACCATGTGTTGCTCAACCTTGGCTCTGAACAAACAGAGCATATTCTAGAGAAAGCGGGTCAGGAGTTTCTTTAACCAGAGGAGATGAATGAAAAACTAGGGATTTTTGTTGGCCGACTGATTTCAGAAAACACACAGATAACAGTAAAAAACATGACACAATTTAACATGGGATCATAGCATCAGTGGGTAAACAATGTCAAATTGTTTAACTGAGTGTGGCTAACGTTAGCAGTGTTAGCACCACTGGCCTCCAATCCTCCTCTGCAGGTTAACATCTTCATGCCTCTGCATGTTAATTCGGTTACACATTGCCATAGTTGAGTGGTCATACGTGAGTTTAACCTGCCACGGCCAACACATAACTTCATCTCCATTTTTTAGATCAAAAATTGGGCAACCGCACTGCTCCCAAGAGATGCTATCGATAGCATCTGTTTACAGTACTTGTTTACATTTGGGTGATAGAGCATTATGGCAGCATAGCAGTAGCCATTAACTGGAGCTACACTGGCTACTAGTGGCGAGTGGCTGCATTACAGTCTAGAGACAGCAATTGATGGGATTGTGGTCCCGAATTGATAAAGAATATTAATGTTTAGTTTAGCCAACTAGTAATTCCAGTGCCAACTTCTGAGGGTGCTGACATTAATCTTTTACTCCTTGAAAATCACGCTGAAGTAACTCTCTGTTTCTGCTTCTCCAGAGTCTATTCTCTTGCTCGTCTTGCCAAATCGAAATGGGTTCTGTTGAAAAATCCATGTCCTCTCAAGGATGTAGGCTCACAGTTTGTGTTGGGCACAACCCTTAGGTGCACTGGAAGCCCCACCCAATTATATTCCTATAATTTGTTATAATAATTAAAATTAATTGAAACAATTCATTAAAAAAAGCTAAAACAGGGTTCAAATACAGAATAACAGGACAGGTTTAAAATCAAAAAGTGAAGTGTATCGTTATTTAATCTGATATTTTTCTAAAGAATTTAATATTTTCTGTAGTTTTGTTTTCCAAACCGTCATCATCGAGCTCATTTTCTTTTTGATTCTTGATTTCTGTTGGTTTTGTTTTTTTCAGTGAGCTCTACACGATGTTAAGTTTGTTTTAAGCATTAAAACTGTCCACACTGTTTATACTGTTTGAACCAGGTGTGATTAATCAGGTGTGCTGACAGGCTGACAG
This sequence comes from Tautogolabrus adspersus, assembly GCA_020745685.1. Classification (NCBI taxonomy): domain Eukaryota; kingdom Metazoa; phylum Chordata; class Actinopteri; order Labriformes; family Labridae; genus Tautogolabrus; species Tautogolabrus adspersus. The sequence continues at coordinate 24,055,705 of CM036540.1, read as the reverse complement.
GTGTTACCTGTTCAGTCTCAGTGTGTGTCAGCTTCAACTGATGCTTTCACACGTTAAGTTAATCCAGGAGAAGCTGTCAATCAAACACTCTGTAATGGACTTTATTTTCTGCCGATGCTAAAAGAGATGTGTCTGACGCGTGTGCGTTTGTCTGTTTGCTGAACTGACACGAAATCGCTCAACGCCTCATGTTTCGGATAGTAAATATGAGACGTACAGTCTGACTGCTGAGCTCTACGCAGTAAACACTGAGATCACAACTTCCTCCTCTAAATCTACCGTGAACAGCTGTTTTGCCTTTTTTGAATAAACAATTTTCCTCTTACTGATTTGCTTCCAACCAAACACACAGTGACGTTTGGAAGTTTTGGGAGAATAATGGAGAATAATAAAGAAACAACCTAGATTCACTTGTTAAATATTTGAATTGTTTTAATGCAAACAGCATTCTCTTAAATTGTTTCAATTTAAATCACAATAGTTTGCTATTCATTAAAAATAAACTGTATGTCCAAAAATCTAACTACTTTTACCCCAAAAAGTTTCTTCAGTATTTTAGATGCATGCTAAAAACTGAAATATATAATCATCTGTTGGATGGATTAGTTGGATGGAGAGAGGAGGGAGAACTGAGGAGCTATGAGCGAGGATTCACAGGAGCAGACTTCACAAAAGATAACTTTGCTGAACGTCGCTTAGTGCTGTGTTCATGATGGATTAATGTTGGCTCTTTGTAAATAGTATAGTGTAAGGTCTTTTACCTGCTCTGTAGTAAAGTGTCTTACGACAACAGTTAATATGAATTGGCGTTATACAGAATAAGATTGATTGATTGATACTGACAGACACGCCCCCTCATTGAATATCACTCATTGATTAGATGCTGCAGACATCAATGAAACTTATCAACATTAGCAGAGTTTAATCACGGAAAAAACGGACATTAGAAAAGATGCTAAACGGACAGATCAGACATTTAAACAGACAGTAAACACTCGTCCGTTTCTAAAGAGTCGGTATATGTTGAGCTGGGATTTAAAAAAAATTAACTTGTGGATTACCAAAAAAAAATTGAGCACAAGTTCCATAAAATCAATATAATAGAGTGAAGGCACGGCCAAGTTTTATATTTGATTTTCTGATTCACCATCAAACAAAATGTTCATTTAAGCTGTTCAGATCAAAAGATCGCACACACTCCTTTATTATCATGACATATTTTCCTTTTTTCATTTTACGATGATGAGATGTCTGTCAGAGTGGGAGTCTGTCAGTACACACCTTTTACATTCATCATTAATGTTAATAAAGTTTCATATCAAACGGATCATTAATGCTCGTTGGGTTTGAAAAATGTTTTGCGTTCTTTTTTTGCTGAAATCTGAACCTAATAATCTTCAGTGTATCATCATAAAGTATCTGTGTTTATAAAATGTAGAGTTCATCATCAGATTATCAGTACAATCAAACAATGAATAAACAATTTAGTATTAAAGCTTTTTGCCCGTAGAAATAGTCCTCATGGTTAAGCAGACAGCGGGTTGTTTCTCATGTGCAGGTGTTTGTTATCAGGTAACATAAAGAGACTAAACACTGTTACTGTGTGTATTTTATTAGAATGAATACAGTGCACGTGTGTGAACACAAACAGCTGTTAGAGCTGACTGACAGCTGAGTGGTGATCAGCTGATATCATCACAGACGGACGCACAAAAGGACGTCTTCTGTCTCTTGAAACATATTTCCTGGTTCCCTCTCTCCTCAGCTTCGTTTCTTTGCACCTCTCAATGCATCTCTGGTGGGAGGGACTAAGACACAAGTGAGGGAAGCAACTGAGGGATGGATGCATGTAACTAAAGAGACATGGGATGTACCCACAGTGTGCCCAGGTGTCTCTCCTACCTGCTCCTCTAAATCCCTCTCCTCCCAATCAAGGCAGATTGCACTCAGGCGTTCAGCAGGCAAAGGGAGGAGGGAAATCAGAGCGAGAGAGAGCATAGGGCTGCAGGTAACACCCCCACCCTAAAATGTTGTATATATGAAAGCAGCAATCCTATATTCAATAAGCAACGCAAAAATGTGTCAGCCAGGATATTCTCGACGCCCCTAATGTGCTTGACCTGCAGGTTGAACGACTGTATGAGGAGGTATTGTGACGACGGTCAAAGTTAAAGTGGAGGGTCAAGTGAAGATGTCGACGATGAAGACACAAAGCCGAGAATGCTGAATCTGTAGTGAATAGAAAGAAAAGTGACAAAATAAAGTTGTAAAATGTACAATCCAATCCAAGTATTAATGTGCATTATATTTAAATGCACATTAATACTTTGATCATTGTCATCTTTAAAGGTGCACTATGTAGTTTTGGTAGTGAAATTTGAGAGTTGGAGAAGTGAAGCAATTCTCTGCTATATTTTCTGAATTAAATACACAAACTTTATTCAAAGGATACAACAGGTCCCTGAACACTGTTTAGAGCTTAAAAGCTACCAGGAGAGTTACGCTTTCACTGTTGCGGACCCCCCACCATAACTTCTCACGTAGCATTTCATCTTCAAACAGTGATCCAGGGACCACATTTTCCTCTGAGGACACTCTGTGTATAGAGTTATGAGCATGTACCACAGAATCTGTACATTTCTCCAACTTTCACATTTCTCTACCAAAATTACATAGTGCACCTTTAAACATACATCCACCCCTTTATACAGCCCCTCATACACACGCACATACACACACGCAGGACACCAGGCTAATAAATAGAAGTGAGCGCAGCCTGTTTCCCCTCCCATTAAACACACCATCAGATCCTTTAACAGTTCCCATAAACAGACTGTGCAGAAATATAGAAAACGTCCTTAACTGTTGTTTTTATTTCCTCCCCCCTTGTCCTCCCGCTTTCTCCTGGGTGAGATGTTTGCAGAGGACGGACTCCTGCACACCTCCCGGTGAGGACACTTTACACCTGCTTCCCTTCTTCATCTGTCTTCATTTTTCTGGAGGAGGCAGGATGTTTGGCTTGGCTGCGACCTGCTCCATGACTTAATCCCTGGGTGCTATTGTTAAATTTTTCGAAGCTGAAAAATAATGAAAACCAAATGTGGCCGAGGGACCTGCTTCAGGTTTCAGGGCCTGCGCTTTAACAACGCTGCGTTTCCAGCACGTCGAGGCCAAATAACTCACTTATGTTTCCCTTGTAACATTACGCCAAACATGAGATCTTTACTTTGTCAAACCTGGTAAGTATCAAACCAACTGTATCAATAGGAAAACAGTTTTAATAAGCATCCCCAGGCGAGGCCCAGGAACACCTCTCACCTGGAAGCTATTACGGCCGACAGGAAATGGAGGCAGAGATCGAGTGCTTCCCAATAATGTGTGTCCCCCCCTGAGAGAGGAAATATGTAGATTCATCATAAAACATATCTGAGAGCTCAGCCTGAAACAGAGGAGAGAGAATCAGCAGAGACAGCTGGGCACCTCCAACATAATATCGCACAAACATCTGTGGAGGCAGCGTGCAGATAACGTTTCATCGCTCATGTCGAACCGTCTCTCCTGACAGTCACACTGTAAACACCCTCTCCAGATGGATCTATACCGAAGACCATCACTGCCTAAAATAAAAAACTACAAAACAACAAGATATGACTAAATATATAACATTATTATAAAGTCAGACTGTAAACACCGTCTCCAAATGGACGGAAACATCAGTACGGAAGACCTTTAGTGACAAAAAAAAACTTAAAACAAAAAAAACTACATACATGAAAATAATTCATCTATGTGAAGACGACCTGCAAAGTCATATGGAAGACAATAACAAAATGAAAATAATTAAATATGACGAATAAATAAAAGGATTATAAAGTCCGTCTGTAAACACTTCCTACAGCTATGTCAGCTGATTTATAAGGCAGACCTTTACTGCCCAAAACAACTAAAAACAGTGCATCAGAATAAATATGACTTTAAAGCTAAAACATATTGTAATACATTATTATACATACATGTAAACTAAACTCCTTCTCCAGATGGAACGGCAGATTTATAGAGAGGATCTGTACTGCCAAAAAAAACAACAACCACAGAAGTACGAGGGAATAATGTCATTAAATAAATACAATTATTGTAAAGAACTTTTAAATTACACAAACTAAGTCGAAATGTCTAGATATGCAAGTGAGTCACAAAATTCTCATCTAATAACCAATCAAATCAAAATTGAAACTTATTCATATTAGAGGAATTCTACATGAAAGTGTCATACACTTTTATGTTTAATTATGTATTTTTTACCAAATGTTATGACTTGTTATTCCATAATTAACTTCCTTTTTTATGTGCATTTTAAGGAATTATGTGTGACATTATAAAGTATGGGGATGAAACTAAAGCAAATAAAATACAACCAAAACCAAACAAAGAGCAAAAATGAACTTCCTGAACACTTTGACTCTTTTCTCTCTCTTTGGCAGTGTTAGGCTTCCGTACAGTTTTTTGGCAGTTTAGCAGAAATATTCGTCCTTCTGACTGATGGATTTATTCTGCGTCCTTCACATTAACGTCCATTAAAGTTCGTCTTCAGCAGATGATGAGAATCTACATCCTCTGCATTGAAATTCCTGAAGCGGCACGATCATCATCAGGACAGTCTCTGAGGCCGAAATCAGCGTTAATAAATCAATCCCCGGCCCGGTGAGCTCTCTATCGCTCCCTCAGCTGCTTGCTAAACAAATGGATTCAGCATGTTTAATGAGGGAGGGGGGAGAGGGGGTAACTAATACCTGTAATGATCTCTGCAGACCTGAAATCACTGGCACCCGTCCAGACGGAGCGGCCGGTCGGGGAGATGTTTTGGATGAAGACGCTCTGGTAGTTTGGCAGATTTACGGCATGGAGGAGGCCGTGAATCAGGACGGCGCTGAAACGGGCCACACACTGACATCACAGCCCGCCGACGAATCTGAGAAACCTCTGTGGTACGAGAGGTTAAATGGAGTCTGGGGTGAGTGAAGTGATGACACAGGCAGATGAAGATTCAGGAGCAGGAGGTTTCTGTGTTTGTTGTTTGGAAAACTCAGAGAAACTATAAAACTCTGCAGCTCTACGGTTTCTGCATGTGTCTGCAGTCTGGGGCCGGGATGAGCTTTCAAATGTAAATGTAGACTTTTCTAACTGTGTGTTGGTTTGTTAAGCTCCTGGTTCAAGGTTCAGGAGATGAAAGGTTGACTGACGTGATGATCTTAAGTTTAAAGACCTAATATAACAATTTCTGGGGCAAAATAGCCTCAAAGTCACTTTATCGTGCATTTAAAACTTGAAAGAGATAAATGTACCCGCTTAACTGAACTTTAAGCTTACAATATGGACTTAAAACTTTCCACAGACTCACTTTAAGTTAATTAAAATCCTTTCTCAGTACTCAGTGTCCTACAGTAGATGTTCTGTATTAGTTTTGCTGTATCAGATCAGATGAACTTTTTGGTCTTCAGGGTAAAACTGTTTGCTTTTAAATGATTTTACTACGTTTACAAGAGCTGGTATTTGGGTAAGAATTCAGCGTAGGAGTGATGGATAACAAATCGTTTGTCCCATAAGAGTGGGTCTGAGCTCTAAGATGTCTCAGGAGAGAAGACGATTATGTTTAAAGGCTTCAGGAAACATCACAGAGGGCACAAATGGATTCTGGGGGCAACTGGCTGGCGTCCATTATCCACTCAGAGACGGCGTCCACAAAGAGTCCCGCTCGCTGTAAGTGTGTTTGATTAGATAACTTAACCATCAGGCTCATGTAAAAGACTCATCGTTTGGTGATTTCAGGCTTTCCATTACGGACAACAGGCGGTGTCCTTCAAAGCCAAGGACCGTTTACCGCAGTAGGAGTAGCTCCACGGGGAGCAGCGAGGTTATAACCTGCCGGGCTGTTTGGATGTACATTACCTTTAATGCAGCTCTCCACATCACCGGGGGAAGTCCCACTGCTGCTTGGAAATGCAGCACCGGGCTGCATCACAGATCGCTGCACATTTTTTAACCTATAGACCCCCCCAGTGCCCCCTGCATTCAGCTTTTCTCTGTGCAGGAACATGTGGGTTAAATAAATCAACATATTTTACACACAAATACAGGATCAGGTCAGCAATACATGTGGGATTTAAGAGGTTTAAATCATTTTAGGATTACATAATTAGAATTAAAATTAATTCTGAACCTGATGTTTTTATACAATCCACTTGAATTTTGACAACTTTTAGACAAAGTATTATATATTATTATTATTATTATATATATGTATTTGCATAAATATAAAACACTACAATCACATAAACACATAAGCTGTTTAGATTTTTTAAAAATTAGATCCAAGATATAGGGTAATTTACTTTGATTGTTACATCTGTATGATACTATTTTATAAGTTAATAATAGCTGTTTGAGTGTGCAAGTCATAACAAAGAACTTACATTTTCAGAGCTTCTTCCATGATGAAGAACAAACTGAAGACTTAAATCTGGCTGCAGCTGCAATCACTAAAATCATCACAGCTGCAGCGGCAAATGCAGGAAGAACTGTCACAAAAACAATCACCAAGTGTGAACGTGTAAATTAAGGCTCTAATATCACTTAATCATCTCAAGTGCACAAGAGATCCGATAATAAGAAGCCTTTCCTAATGCAGAATTTGAAAAATATGCATTTCCACCAGTGCCCACTTGAGCTCCAAAAGCTCCAGCAGTCTCATACACACCCGTTTGAAAATATTGTTGTTGTTTTTTTACAGCAGAAAGAAACCTGTTCATAACTTTAATTTCTCTATTGGTTCACAATACATGGGGGTTATTGTTTTATATAGCTCACTAGTTTTTACGATATTAAGGCTAAGAGTTAGCTATACATTTTCATTAATGGATGCGTGGTAGATATAACTGACAGGTGGGTATGTTGTAGCTGGTTGCAGGAGGGTTAAGGCATGCCCTAGCACTATCTCCTTGTCTGTTTCTAGATCAGTTTAAAGTGAGACAGAGTCAGCATTTTCAATATGGCTACCCACATTGTTAGGCTTCATAACGTCTCTTCAGAAACCAATGATGACATGACTGAGACTACGTCTATGTATTTTACAGTCTATGGTTTTGGACAGCACACAAATGGTGGAGTGTGAACGCAAACACACAGACAGAGTGCTAGTGTGTAGTGAGAGGGGTTTGAGAAAGGATCCTTTTGAATGTAAGGATGTTGAGGAGGAGCCAATCAGGTGAAAGCAGCCCCCACCTGAAGAACCCACCACTCCAAAAACTGAGGATGACACCTCTGCGGACTCACAAAGATCCAAACAGAAGACAGAGTACACACTCACAAACACAAAATTAAAGATGACATAGCAGATGACAACCAGAGATCCACACTGAAGACAGAGCACACACTTGCACACACAAAACAAAGGAAAACTACAAATATTATTTAATCTATCCCAAAAGACTGACTAAGACATAGTTGCATTGTTTATATAAAGTTAAACTAAAACACTTGAGTGGTTCAATATTTGCACTTTTAAGTGCATTAAAAAAGATTAATGCATTTTAATAACAACATGAACATTTCATAAATTACCATCATGTAGAAGCAGAACATTTTATTTTTATGCCATGCAAACTTTCATTCCGTCTCTGCCGAGTTTCCAAACATTACCTCATGTTGAGAAGAAAAGTGCAGCTTTGATTTACGAGAAAGCAGACAAGCTGAAGTTGCATCACAGACTTATTAAGGCCGCATAGATTTACACCACATCAGACCACTTTTACAAGACAGCGATGAGATTCAAGTATCCTGGTTCACACAGCGGCGTATAAATATTTACCTGCAGTGCGTCTGCCTCCGTCTGTCCGGCTGCTGCTGCCCTCGTAGATTTCCCTGTGGGAGCTGTGAAGATGTAGCAGAGATCCGCGGCTGACCGAGACTCTTATTAAAACAATGAAGCTCATAATTATCCTGGAATTCCAAAGCAGTGCTGTAGTCGTAATGAGGCCACACAGGAGCCGGCTTATAAAGAATGAATGTAATAAATAAGCCATTAGATGGGCAGTAAAAGGAGCAGGATGTAAAAAAAAAAGACAACAACGCTGAAATGAGTTCAGACAGGTCTTGTTGTCTCTTGATGAGCACTTGGAGAAACTTCTATTTTCAACCTCAACAGTGTTTGTTTGTGAGTCTGTATTAAAAAATTAGCTGTGTTAACTATAATGTGGAGACTTTAAAAACCTGCAGAACACATCAAAAAATCCTGCTGACGATAATTAATCCTTTTTTTCCTGCCTAAATTAAAGAAAGACGGAGTAATGAACAGATGAGAAACATGATTTGTCTGATAAATCACTTTCAATATTTGTTTAAATGCTCTTTAGACATAAACTGGTCTCTGGTCCATGTCCGAATATTTACTCATAAATTTGTTATTTGCTCTTTTTAGCAGTAAAGTACAAAGAATATAACAATTTAAAACTTCAGCCTGGGCATGGCGTGCCAAAAACTGCAGATCCTCTCTTGTCCACTAGAGGCTGTCTCATGCAGTGAGTCAATCCCCATAGAGCCCCATGTTTAAAGTCCAACTCTACAGCAGAAATAAACACGTTTACAGCCTGGTAAAAAAAAAACTCTTGGCCTCTATAGCTCATTTCAATCTTCATGACAACTGTACAGGTTGATTTGTATACAACTCACCTCAAATGATATTAAGGCTTAAAGTGATGTAGAATTAGGGGCGTGGCCTCTTTGAGTGATGGGTGGGAGCTGCCAGCTGTCTGCTAGGTGTCACCACAGCTAATTCAGTCACTGAACTTAACCTCTGGTTTGTGTTTGTGCTGTTGAAGCCTTTTGGAGGTTTTTTAATGTAAAAATCAGACAAATGATCTGCACGCTGTGCGCTTTATTGTACTAACAGACCGTCTAATATCTTTGAGCTCCACTTTTCACACCCAGTCACATGATAACATTAATTTATTTATATTTTAGCACTAATTAGTAGCTATCCGTGTCTGTGAGAACCATACCTGGTCTGTTAGCTCGCTCAGTGTTTGTCATACTTGGATTTGTGGCGTGTGTGGGAGTCAGGATTATTGTCGGCTTTTAGAGAAGACAGCAGGTTGTGGAAACGAACAAAACGGTTCTTTTAAGTTCCTTCTGCAATGACAAGCCTCTACTACATATCCCAAATGGCTAAATATCATGGGTGACAAGTGTACAGGGTCCCTCATTTAACTGGAACTATTAATATTGCACCTGAGATGGAAGTCATAAAGTTAGGACCCTTTCAGACGTTTAGATTCAACTTTACAGAATTACATGTGTACCTTGATTGACCCTGAAATAAATATTGAATTGATTGTTTATTATTTTACACAACAATGATGTTAATGAAACAATGAATCGGCCCTTTATTAGTGTAATCTGTATTAGAAATGAGATTTAAGATTGAATAATAATATAAAATCTTTTATTCTTGCAGCACTCGCCAAGAATTCCTCCTGCTGCTTTTATTTTACGATTGTTTTCTCGTGTGCCGTTGTGAATTGGTTTGTTAAGAAGGAATACTGATAAGATGCTAAAATGTTTTCTCTGATAAACAATTTAAAATATTTGTCTTTCCCCCTCCTCAGAGCCTTCCTCTGAGTCTCTGTCTGCTGCTGTTTATTATTTATGATGAACACTGAACCCCCCACAGAGCGGACAGGAGCCTGCGCCGCTACCCCAAAATACCCGTCAAATCTGAGCAGCCTACACGCCTCCATCACGCCGCTGAAAGGCCGTGAAAATCGTCCTTTTTTTTAACGGCTGCTTTGAAGAAAAAAGAATTATCATATCGCTGGAAGTATTAAAGTTCCCCAGAAGGAACCCTACAGTTTTATGAGTTTTACTGCCGCTGTCTTTTTACACGTTTGACCGCCTTCCTGGAGCAAGTCGAACACAAAGTGAGTGTGTGACGGAGAGAAAGTCAAAGGGAAAAGTTGGCTGATTGCAGCTATAACTCCTGCACAGACTAATTACCAGTGGCTGTAAAATAAGTCAAACTGGTCATCCTAATGAGTCCACCAGAGAGCGATTGTTAAACTCCATTAAAAAAGATCTATTTTCTTTCTCTTTTTTTATTTGTGTGTTACTCGGCTCCACTGTCAGCGTCATCGTATCAAGAGAAACCAAACAAAGTGTGTTTAAAGGTCATGACGCTGCATCCACACAGAAACAGTAATTAATGTGAAATTAATCCTGACATAAACATTCAAATATATTCATGCTGTGTCTTCATTAAAGCTCTGTGTGTTTGTGAGGACAAAGTTTGTCTTCAGGTGAGGCAGATGTGACCTTAAGAAGCTCAGGTAGAGAACACAGAAAGTCTCATATTTCTGTTGAACTGGAAGCTTACTGTTTAAAAAAACCCAACATATTTTACACTTTCAGAAAAAATGGTGTTCCTGCTGCACGCAACTATTTATTATCTGAAATGGTAAACAGATATTTAATGGTTAAAGAAAAGAAATATATAAAAGCACAAGTGAACTGTACTTACATATACACACCAAACTTCCTGACTGATGTGTGAGTTCAGTTTGCTTCTCTTTGTGTAGATTAATGTCTGCTGTTTATGTAAAACGTTAAATTTACACTATGAATATCACAAAATCGTTAAACTTCATTAACATGAAACACTATCTAACATCGCTATCTTGGACACTGTTATTTACATGTTTTTGACTTGATGTGGGAAAAATATGATAACAAAAGTAAACAAAAGCTCCTCTAACTCCTTAAAAACCAGAGCACCGAGTGAAGAGAGTCAAGATGGCCCCAGAATGTTTGACCATTTGAACTTCCAGCTCTTACAAAACAGGTCTTTTGTAAAATGGCACAGAGCAATGGTAAATGGAGATCGTCATGTATTGTATTTTACAATTTCATATTAAAAAAACCTTATATTAGCTAAAACATACATCTCCTAAAGGATGGGTATACGGATCTGAAAATATTAAGCAAGGTTTTTATTTATTAACGTTGCCTCTGCAAGCTACAAATAAGCTCAATACACATGCTCATAGCGTTCTCCTTGATGGTCAAGCATTTTTTAACTTTTCTTGTTTTGCAACAGAGCAACTTTGTGGAGATGTTGTCAAAAATACCAGCTAAATCCAAAATACCCAGCAGAGGGCCTTATTCTAAGCTGACGTAATGATAGGCTACTATTATAAATGTACAAAGTGTCCCAGTTTGTAAGGAGACTTGAAGTAACATGAACAACACGTTATCCTTAAATTCAACCTTCTTTCATTAGTTGAATATTACTACAGTAGTGGTAAAAACGAATCACAGCTAATCTATGGTTCATTCAGATCAGATTGGGCCATTTGTGATCCAACGACTGATCAGCTTTACAAATAGGAATGTTACATCCCACCATAAGGCGACCCTATGAGGCCAACAACAATCCACAAATTAACCCCGTAAAACACCTTAACAGAATCAAACAAAGGGATTTATTATCAATTGACAGACAGAGTAAATGATAACAAAGATCAACTAACACGACAACACACAGTCCCTGGCTGAGACACACAGCAGTCCCAACTCCAAATGCCTCCCCCTTCGCTGAAGCCAGCACTGGCCTTTTAAGCGTTGAGGCCAGGTGCGCCTCGTTGTGCAATTAGTGACTTCACCTGGGCTGGAGACAACAGAAAGGGAGAAGGGACAAACAGTACAGGGCAACATACAGCCGTAACAGGAAGTAAATTCAGTTCTTAAAAACATATTCTTAAACAAGTTTTTAGTGGACTATCACATAGAAACAGATCATAAAACATTGATATTTCAGTGACTTTGATTTAAGCGCTGCTTCCACTTTTCTCTGTTTCATCTCATCGTGTCTGTGTTTATCAAGCAGTATCAGCTGGTGACTGTGTGTAGCATCAATCAGAAACTTAATGTTCCTAACGTTACAGCCGGATGAAGTCTGTTGCTGTAAACTTAAACTTAGACGAACTTAAACTTAAACAAACTCGGTTGCAGAGCGCTGTATTTGCATTACACAAACGTGTTATTCAATGAAAGATTTCTATCTTTTGTTCTGTAGAGTCGATGTCCCTGATGGGAATGACAAAAACTGTTATTGAAATGATGCAGCTTTTTCTGTCACAGTCTGATGTTCTCAGACTTTTAGAAGCACTTTCTAAATAAAACTAGAGTTCAGGTTTATTTAACTGCTTGTAGTATTATATTTAGAATGGATCAATGTGTGGAGAAAATTGAGGATGTGATACATGATTAAGATTAATGTTGATACAGTTTGATTTACAGTGTTAAATGCACAGTTTGAGTCATGGTTAGCTGAAGAGGGGAAAAGTTGTATTATACATTTCTTTCATATTTAAACCCTTTTTTTGCCGATCCGAATAAAATCCGATTCATGTCAAAAATCCTCGAGCTGATCTGAACTTTGTGATCTTTGCACCACAGATAGAAAATAAGGACTTGGTTTTCTTTATTATGTTTTATTTAAATCTATTCTAATTGCAAAAAGTGAATTAATAATTAAAACCAACTAAATTGTGTAACATACACCTCGTGTTGGATCATAACTCAGCATTATGAACAAAAAGTCACACAAATACACAAAGTGACAGATCAGGGCAACACCTGTGTTAAGAGTGGAGGTAGCATTCCTGTTTTTATCAATGTAGTGTGATTGTAGAGAGATGGATGTAACAGATGTTAGTGGTTAAAAGATCATCGTCCTCTTGAGCAGAAAGCTCTATCTCTGTAAGGATCCTTTCTGTTATGTTGTCAGCCACTTAGAATAACAATCTGAGCCTGTCAGGGACAAAAACAACAACTTTTAGTGGACACACTTTGATCGATCAAGGGTTATGTTGCAGATATTACAGCCTGTTTCACTGCTGCAGGGTGAACAGATCTACTGGAGACATTCAGAAACTTTATGGACCTTTCAGTCATTTAGAAAGCAAACTATGCAAAAATAGGTTTAAGGGTTTGGACCCTTTACTACCTCAGGTTGCTGCAGCTGCAGTCTGCGAAACTGAACATGTTCTGACTTTTGCTTTGGTCTAGAGGGAATAAGAAAGAACAAAATGTTTTTAATTGATCACAGTTTAATGAGCTTCAGTCATAAGCAGCCTTAAAGATCCCATATTATGCCCTTTTTGGGGTTCATATATCTAATGTATGTGCCTACTAAAGTACGTTCACAATCGCTAATGTTCGAAAAAAGCGTCTGTTTTCATGTACTGCGAATCGATGCAGCCTGTCTCTGTGTTTGCAACGCTTTGAATCCCCCCCGAGCAGGGTCCCCACGTGTGCCAAGTCTGACCTGATTGGTTGGCCGATCTGCTCTGTTGTAATTGGTCAGTCGTTCGGACAATTCTCGGAAATGTTACGCCCCTTTTACCATATTGGGAAAGCAACTAATGTGCAGCATGAGCTTGTGCTTGCCACAACGAGCCAATGGGCTTGGATCAGTGACATCATCGCAGTGTGATATCACACTGCACTTTTCAACGGGGGGGGGCTAGAACCGAGCGTTACATGCAGCTACTGCTACTGCTAACAGGAGGAGATAGGAGAAGCCGCGATTCCGCGGACTTTGAATTTTTGCACAAAAAGCATAATATGGGACCTTTAAAAGCAGGGGTCATGTTTTTGCACAATAGCATTTGACATATACTTCTTAATGGACAGGAAAACATGCATGTCTACCTTTATTTATCCGTGAAAACTTGCGCTGAAGCATTTTAATTGACCTGTTTCTCCTCCAAAGACATGTTCAAACCCAGGAAAGAGACAAAAGTATGTTTTTACTTGGTGTCAGAGTGTTTTCAGCAGAAAAAAGACAGTTTTATGTAACGCAGTCTGGAAACAAATGTGATGTTTTGTGTCTGAATTCATCGAAACAATGAGCTCCTTCAGGTTTCAGCCTGCAGGTAAGAATTTAAACATTCAGCATATGGCTCCACATGTTCCGCAACATACTGGAAACACAGATAATGAGAGTGTGTGTCTATAGGAATATGTATGAACTGTCCATATGAGCCTGCACAGACTCAGCGCTCAGCATTGTATGGTGATGAAAGGTGGATCATCGGGGAGCGAGCGGCTGTTATTTTGGCTCGGCTAATGTTGCAGCTCTATATGTGCCATCCATCGCCCGAGCATCCAGGGACTCCCGGGGCCGTAAAACCCTGCAGGGTGGGTAGAATCTAATAAAACGCACTTGACGTTTTAATTGCATTTTCCTCATCAAGGAGTAATCTGCAAGATGGTTGTGGCATTTCTGTTGAGACCAATAAGGCTGATATTATGATCAGTCATTTCTCTGATAAACACGCCACGCTCTCGATTGTGTGAGGAATATTGAGCGAGATGAAGACGCTCACACACGCTAGCATCATTCATCTGATGCCTTCATGGATGTCCTGTGTTTTTGGGTAAATATTGTCTTATGCAATGTTTGTGTGTGTGTGTCTCAGATGTAAGTGCTCTCTCTCAGCTGTGTGAACACGCTGTACGGAGTAAACACTGAATCTGGACCTGCTGCAGGTTTCTGACTTAAACTCAGGCTGCAGAGCAAGAGAGCGTCCCTGCAGGGTGACACAAACATTATGTGGCTCATAACAGCTTTCCATAACTGCTTTCAATTAGCACATGCATGAACTCTGCATGTTCAAAACACGCCAGTTAAATAGGGTATGTGTATCTGATGAAAACTGCACTGCACTAAAGATCAATTTGGATAACTTTACTTGCATATTTTTGAATATTAAACCATTTTATTCCTCTTGCTCTTAATGTCCAAATAAAAAACATGTCCTCATTAAAGAACCGTGTTTATCGGACACTTATTCCTATGTTAGGTGAGGAGTTGGCTTCAAAACACAAAAAAGCATTGTTTTCAAACAGTGGTTCAAAGAGTTTCACACTTATGTTACAAAACTTCCATCTATCTGCCGCTCCATGTCTAGTTTTTGTTGAAGGCCTGAAAAGAAAAAAACCTAGAGTAAGTTTAAAAAATTAAACTGGGTAAAACACGGAAGTGTGAACTGAGGCCCATAACTTGTCCATAGCGTGCTGCAGTAGAAAACCTTTCTTGCCCACCAGGTGGGCGGCTCCATATGTGACGTCACGTTAGAGCTATGAATGAGGACGCGGGACAAGTAACCAAAATGCTTTGCAGTCCTGCACAAAGCAGGACACCTGGTCTTCTTATGGAATGGACATCATGTATTTACTTTACATGGCATTTTATATATATTTTTAACACCTTTTCAATGATCACCATGAATCACATGGTGCTCTTCTTTGATGTAGTTCTGTTGTATCTGTTTTAATTAGAAACATGTTGAGTGTTTAATCATTTAAAATGTGTTACTTTGTGTCAATGTGTTACTTGTATTTGTATTTGCAAACGTGAGACAAATTTCTGCCTTTTGCATGCAATTTGTGATAGAATCCGACTTAACCTTGTGGCCCTGCATGTTTAAAATTGGACCCAGAGGTGTATCTACAGTATCTGAAGAGGTAGGAGAAGATTATGCAAAGAATATTTCACAGTATGAATGATCCAACTGGGACAAAGGTTTGTTTAAAAACTGTGCATTTTGTTTCCAATAACACCTGATTCATTTAAACTAAAATTAAAATGAGACAAAGGATCCATTTGACCTGCAGCAGATAAAAACACCTCCACCTCCATCCAGCTGCCGTGTGAGGAGGATTAATAACCGTCAGAACTGAGATATGACTGTATGTGCAGCTGCTGCGTTAATATGCATTGTTTATCAATTAAACCATCTTTCACATCTGATTCAATCTTCTGTTTGATACAGATCTTTTCCCTCTGACTGCTGTGATCCAAAGAAAACATGGCCGCCATCTTTTCCTGTGTGAGGCGGTTAAACGTGTTCGTCTCCTGCTCCCTCTCGGCTTTAAGAGTGCAGCACAAAGACATGTAATTGGAACGAGTGAGCTAAAGCTACAAACAATCTGCTCCTCTCCCTTAGATCCAAATTTACACTTTGAATGGCAGAAGAAAAAGAAAAAAAATCTTTCAATTAGGCCTTTTCTCTTTTCCCCGCACATTTAAATTGGAAGTGATCTCAGAGGAAATAGTTATCATTTTAATGACGGCCTCCATTCATTAAAGCTCTCATCCCTCGCTCTCTGCCCCCTCTCTGTGGATTCACAACAGATTCTGACAAAAGCCCTGCTTCAATTACCTCCAAGTTAACCCGCTCTCCACCTTCACATGTGGGCCTCCCCTGGCCTCAAACGTGTGGCCCTGAGAGCCCGCTCCCCCTATGCCCAGTTGTGTTAACTTAGAGCTTCACCCTGCTGTCTGATGGAAAGACATCCTTTATGTGTCGCTCTCAGAGTCCTGCAATTTGTCAGGAGACAGAGCTCTTTTCATACATGCACTCCTGAAAATGTCTAGAAATTTCCAAGCAGCCTGCCCCTGAAATCTTCCTGACTTGCCTGTTCACACATGTCCCTCACATCAGGAGACTGTCAGACCGAATGGAGGGGGGTCTCAGGAGGCAGGACATGACCTAGAAAAATAACGCAGAAATAGAGGACAAGCAACAGAGACCGACAATGTGATGAAAGTTTTAAACGCTATGTGTAGTTCTACATATACAGCGCATAAACAAAAGAGCGGAGGAAATCATACTGGAAACAGAAAACATAATGAAGCAGTTTCTTTACGTGCACTCTTTGCACGCCGGTCGCAGGCTGTAAATGTCATCAACCGCACTTGCTTGTGATGAAATTTCCTAAATATTTCCTGCTGTGTTCTCACAATGGCTCGCCCCAACTCCTTGCAGAAATTGTACTAGTGTGGGTGGGTTTGGTGGGCGGGGAGAGCTAGCATGGAGGGGGGTTGCTCTGGGATGCTGAAGCTCACTGTCAAGCCGATTCCCCTGACTTCAGGGCTCTTTTTTTGAAAAGTCACACTTGTATGTCTGGGATTTGAGAGTCGTTGACAACCAACCTGCGCTGTATTTGATATAGGATGACGTGTTGAAATGCATTAGATTAAAAAATTCAAGTATAAGTTAAAAAAACTTCATAAAATACACATTTTATTTCTTCTTTCTCTCCTTACTCCTCATCTGATATTTTCCCTCCTTCTTCCCTTTAGAATATTCTCTGTTTTTTCCATCTGTCTTCTCCCATCCTCACTTTATTTATTTTCCCCTTTATCACCTCTGCTATCCTTTCCAATTCCTTTAACTTCTTAATAACACCTTCTTCTTATATTTCCTCTCCTCTTTTCTGAAAACAATTTGTGGTACAAGTGACAACTCATGACCCACTTCTGTAGTGTTAGACATTTATTTGTACATGTTCTGTAGTATTTTACTTGTACCAGAGTTCTTCTCTCTCTCATGGTATTAGTAGCAGATTATTTGTACTTGTCAGTGAAGTACTTGTTCATGTTTTCCCGCCGTTGGCAGCTAAACGATGTGAACAGACCCTTGACTACAATCATGATGAAATCAAAGCGGTTTGCTTGTTTCTTTTTGTTTGAGCGTCTCATTAATGGGATCAACATCAAACAGAATCCGCAATTACGAATCAAACACTCCTCATCATCCTCACTCATTTGTTTCTGTAAATCTGCTCTGAAAGAAGCTCCGGATAATTACTGATGTGTTTGTGCTGCTTATTTGCATATCAGGAAGTGTGAGAATGAAGAGGAGGCTGCTCCGTCTCACCTGAGGGCTGACACGGTTGCACCTTTTAAAACGGCAGAAACAACATTTGATCAGGGACTATTTTCTCTGAACAACACTTTGAATGTTTCCAGCTCCTTCTCTGGATGCAAATGAGCGCTGTATTAATCGTTTCACACATTAGACAGTCAGAGCACAGCCCCATGTTTTCAGCCTTCTCTCATTGTGTAATTAGGGCCCAAATGTTAATGAATTATGCTAATTCCTAGCAATTAGCATATACTATTGGAGACAATCAACAATTAGCATATGCTGCGCTGAAGACAATCAGAAGCTGCTGCGGTCCCACGCCGACGCTCGGCCTGATGTATAGAAGCAGCACGCAGTGCTCATCTGATTACATGCAGAATCAGCATGCTAATTACTGCAGCCTCCACCTCCTCCCCCACCTACCCCCGCTGTACTGCAGCTCCACAGGGAGGAGGAGGAAGATGAGGAGGAGGACACCCTCACCATGTCAGACCCACCCTGGGTGCAGAAACACTAAGAGGAGGAAGCAGCGGTTACCGTGGGTGACGGGATGACACTAGGATGCTCTCTTCTTGTCAGGTGTTTTATAGATCAGAGGAGGAGGAGGAGGTGACCTGAACGCTTCCTCCTCCTGCTCCTCCTCCATCTGCCGCTCATGTTTCTCTTGATTTGAACTAGAGCAGGAGAAGCTTATGTTGTTCACACTGATCTTTTACCAGCTGACAGGGTAAAAAGAAAAAAAAAAAGGTGACAAGCAGCTCGTTCACAGGACTCAGTAGTAGAGTCAGTTGTCTCTTATCCAGAATGTTCAGGGCTTCAATCTCCAGCTCCTGCAGTCATATGTCCGATTTGTCCTTGGTCATGACACCTTACCCCTAGTTGCTCCCACTGCACCGTCTGTGGCTTATGAATGTGTATGAATGGATTAGTTAATATACTGATGGACACTTTACATAGCAGCCTTTGACATCAGTGTCTTCAGCCATTGTTGCCAAACTGTTTGTAATAAATGACCCTCTCCAATGGCTTCATCGGAGAGGGTCATTTATTATATGGTAGTTGAGATTTGTTTATAAGATTCATATTTATGAAGCTAATTTGAAAATCGAGAAGGAAAAAGACGTTTTTGGCGTAAAATGGATTTATTTAATTATTTGTATGCAAGCCTGAGACATCACATGGGTTAAATGACTTTATGTACCTAGTAAAGCGCAAAGCATGAGACAACAGTGACATCGATAACGGTACAGCCTAACGTTACGTCGCAATCTGTTGTGAATTAAATCTACAGGGATGTACACTCTGCTGTCGGATTGTTGCTTTTTGTTTGGCTTTTTTGCTCGGTCACTGTCTCTTCTTCATTCATAATCGTCCTCTTCTGTCTCTTAGCCTCAGCCATTGTATCAAACAGTACAGAGACAGGCTAATTGGCTGCTTTGAGCTGAAGGCTGCTGTGGGAAATAGTGCCGTAAAGCCGAACTTCTCACCAGATACCTCTGCCTGCTACCAAAGTTACATAGTGCTGAAAACAGGCGAGTGGGACGCTCTGTGGACATTGTAGAGATGCCATTCTCTCTGTTGAAAGCTAGTGATATATTAGATCAACCTTTGAACTTATTATTTTAAGGTGTAAAAGGTGTATTCACACTGCAAAAACGTGTATTTGTGTAATTTAATGTTAAATTATACAATTAGAGTTAATAAAGACACATTAACTTGAAAAGTCCAGATAAACATCGTATTTCAAAGCAAAGAATAAGGCCTTATGTAACGCATAAAAACAGTTTCAGCCTTCACATTACTGTGATGTTTTCTGACTGTGGGGCTGATGAGAGTCTGTGTTATGTGGGAGGAGGGGGGGGGAGGACAGGGACATTGTTCATGAGGCTGACAGCAGAGGGGAAGAAACTGTTCTTGTGGCGCGAGGTTTTGGTCCTGATGGACCGCAGCCTCTTGCCAGAGGGGAGAGTCTCAAACAGTCCATGTGCGGAATGAGAGGGGTCGGCCACAATCTTACCTGCACGCCTCAGGGTCCTGGAGGTGTACAGGTCCTGGAGCGATGGTAGATTGCAGCCAATCACCTTCTCTGCAGAGCGGATGATGCGCTGCAGCCTGCACTTCTCTTTTGCAGTGGATGCAGCGTACCAGACTGTGATGGAGGAGGAGAGGATGGACTCGATGATGGCAGTGTAGAAGTGAATTAGAAGAGAATTAAAAAGAGAAAGGGCGTATTTGTCAGTGCAGGTAGGGAACATGTTTGCTGAGGTGATAAATACACTGAAAAGTATGCTCATTTTCTCATAGACTTCAATCACACTTGTTTTTGTATTGGAGGTGCCTCCCTACTGGACATTTGAGAGAATGCAGATTTAAAACTATATTTTTTAAGACTTGAGGCAATGTCCACTTCTCGTGTATTCTTGTATAGACAATTATGGAGTGACGCGCTGATTTCACACAATTAGCGGTCCATTCAAGCTGTGGGATTTTACGGTCTCTCTCACTGCTCTGTCATTGTCAGCTCTTCCCTTCATCAATTCTGAACTCTTGCTTTCAGCCCCACCACCACCCCAGCATCAACCTGTTGGCTCTGCTTGGGGGGTTAAGATAGTATCTCATCACTCCTTAAATATCTGCATGTAAATAATTCTGTGAGTGACTAGGTTGGAGACTATAGACGCAAAACACAAACTGTTCCGCTGCTACATAAACATTTAAACCATTACAAGCGTGAGTTGTCTGACTGAAATGGGTTAAAATTTGACTGAATTAAGTTTTTGTTGGTGTGTGAATTAATCCTTAGGACCATAGAGAGATAATCTGTCGGATTAGAGTTTTAGTCACAGTTTTGTCTGAGTCAGTGGGTTTCTCCTCTCTGTTTAACACTTGCTGATCTCACAAAGGTTGGAGAAGAATTTTAATCATTTGGACGCTGATTCGTTTGCATGTTTGACTTCCTCTGCAGGTTCCCAGGGTTTTCAGCTCAAGGCCCTGGGGCCCCACGCAGCACCTTCCTCCTGATCCCGGCAGCAGTTGGCTGCAGGCCTGCAGGCAGGGCGTGAAGCCGGGACCTGGGGCCTGGATGGCCATTTGGAACTCATTAAAGATCTCCAGCGGACACGGGGGCCCCGGTTCCCACATCCTCGGGGACGTCCCTCCGTCTGAGCTCATTTATGGAGCATCCTCTCCCACTGACAGCCGCTAATTCACATTTGAATTTAGGTCACATTGATCTGGGCCTCCGTCCAAAGCCCACTCCCCGAGGAGCCCGAGGAGCCAACGAGCAGCCGGGCAGTGAGAGAGAGAGAGAGAGGGAGCATCTTCACTCCTCCTCCTCACCCTCCTCCTCCACACCCTGTGCTTCCCTCTGTGCTGTAAGGCAGTGGCGTGGAGCGGCTCCAGACCTGAACAGGCTTCAGAGCCGCTGGTCAGGATGTCTGGATGACGTTATGGTAGACATGATGCTGTGCTGCTCAAAACTGAGGACAAAATCTAAATCTTTAAAATAAAATAACCAATATTTGAACCTCAAACTAGATAACTGTTCTCTTGAAAGCAGAGAGTTTACTTTGCATATTGACCCTTTTCAGACGCCGTTCTTTTTTACTTCCACATACGGTATGGGCTAAAGTGGTAATCTGACATACCAGGCATGTTCCCGTTGGGCCGACGCACTTTTGGGGCCATTAATGATTTATCATAGTTTTTTTTTTTACTGTAATTGCTTATTCCTGGCCAACATAGGAGGGGCAGCGGCCCATTGGTTGTGTTCTTTATAATGACAGTTGGCTGGCCTAATCATGCCTCCTACAGGACCACCACGGCTCCCCCTCCACACTCAGTTTTCTCCTGCTCAAAGATGTATAAAAAAAACTGTTGAGATCATGATGAGACCTTCCAATCCGCTCTACCTGTGAAAAAATTATGTCCCTCAAGCGATCCTTGCTGTAATGTTGTTAGACACTCAGAATAGGGACAAAACTGCAACTATTAGTGGACACTCTGATCCATCAAGGATTATGTTGCAGACATTACAGCCTGTTTCACTGCTGCAGGATGAATCTTCATCTTCAGAAACTTTTTGTTCCTGTGATTCATTGAGAAAGAAATATTGGAATTATCTTTAAAAGGACACTGGATAGATTCTGTGTGACAGTTAAAAACAAAACGTTTTTTTATTTATTTAATTTTTGGCCTTTTTATGCCTTTATTTAGAGAAAGGACGGTGAATAGAGTCAGAGACCGGGGGAAGAGAGAGTAGGGAATGACATGCAGGAACAGCCACAGTTGGAATTTGAACCTGGGCCCCCCGCTTTCGAAGACTTCAGTCTCCGTACACAGGGCACACAAAATCAGCTCTTTAAGGCTACCACTAGGCTACCGGCGTCCCTAAAATAAAACACAATTTGAATAAAGTTCTGCACATTAAGACACACTCATTCAGAAAAATGAATCAAAGCTTGTTCTCGGATGAGAAGTGAAACATCCAGTAGTCTCTAAAACAAGCTTTGAATTTACCGTCACCTGGATGACTGAGAACCTGCACAGACATCAATCTACTGATATTTTATCAAGTCCTCCGTCTTTTCTTTTTCACATTCAGCATCTGTTGCACCTCTATTTTTAACCAACACCTGTTCACACATGCACACACATGCACACGCACGCACACACAGTTTTTTCTGACTGCTCCAGTATCAGTTAGAAAGCTTAACAGAAGTATAGTAGTGACGCTATGAGACGTTTAATCTCCATTTAAAGGTTTACAGGTGAGCTGTGATGATCTGTCCCGTGACATCATCATCATCATCATCATCACACTGTAAACAATTATCGCCATCAGAGAGGACGACCCACGCTCTCTTCCATCATCATCATCATTATTGACTGTTTTGTTGTTCAGAACCGTCCTGACGTTCTTATGATATGTTTGGAACAAATTATTTCTCTCATCACCTGCAGCTGCTCGCCACTCTGCTCGCCGCTCTGTTAGCCGCTCTGATGGTCTGTAATAAATAACCCTTCAGAGGGAGATAAATAACTCCTCCAGAGTCCTGCTCCTCTCTGCAGAGGAGGCCGACAGAGAGGAGAAACCTCTGCCTGCTTTTTATTTTTTCCTCCTCTTCTCTCCCCATTAGAAGCTTCCCCTCATATTAATTTTCAGAGCAGATTGCAGAGAGGAATTAATGCATTTTTCAGCAGCAGCAGGCCGGCCTCACATCTCTCAAGAACTCAATTACTCTCAACATTTAAAATAAATAAATTAAAGGTGTCCTGTACCCGGCAGCTGCATCATTACAAGTGCTCCTGGGAGACCAAATTAAGCCACAGAATGTATATCTAATATACAACCCCACTAATGATACGTGTTAAAAGAGGCAGCATGTAGGCGCTGCTTAAAAATTACACGGGTCATTACGGCGAGTTGAGACCAGATTTATCTGCTGCCAACAAAACACATAATTTGTTTTACCTAGTAATCACGCAGGCCGGCTAATTACATGTGAACACAGAAAAGTCTACTTTATGTGTGTGTGAGCGTGAATGTGTAGGGTGTGTGTTATGGTGATTGATGCTACATAAACTTTAATTTTATACAAACTGATTCCAGTTTCATGGAATATTCAAAGGGTAATGTGTTTGCTTTTTCATACATTATGTTGTTTTTATCGCTCCAACAGCTGAATATGTTTTTCTTTAAATAAAGCTGAAGTCTGCTGTTATTGTGTAATTTTCTTCCTGTCATCAAATCCCATGTGCAGACTCAAAACAACAACATGTTAGTGCATCTACAGAAATATGGCCGTGTAATTGTCTGTACAAAAAACTGATTACAATCAGGGGTGTGTCCAAACTTTTTGGACCGGGTGGCTTATCAGGGGGGCCTATCTTATGGATGGAGGACCTAAATCAAAAACACTGGTATATCATTAGTTTACCATATCTGTCTACACTTTTGGTTCTTCACAAAAATCCTTATGATGCAGATCTTTTAATCATGTGTATAGGTTTTTTTTTATCTATAAGAAGCAACAAGGAGTGACACAATCTATAAGTCTTTCTCACCTAATTTGTTGATTCACTTTTTGTTTATTTGGTCAGATTTGTACGAGTGGTTCTGTTGTAGATAGTATGTGATGTGCTGTGATTTTCATATCTTGTAGTGTGTGCATGTTTATGACTATGGAGAATAAAATCTGTTAAGATTCTCCTTGTGTGATGCTACCGAAATTCAAAAGCGGCTAGGAAATGTAAAACTCCTGTAGTGTGAGCCAGGCTAGGAGTGATGTGATCTCTTTTCCTAGTTCTAGTCAGTACAGAATGTGCAGCAATTTGGACTTGCTGTTGTTGATCAAGGGGTTAGTAAACACTGTTTGAGTTGTTAGCGATCGCTAGCACAAGCTTAGTAAGCAAGGTTCACTGATAGATCATAACAGTAATATAAATTGGGATGCTAACTTTGGTTTGTGCAAACAGCCATAAAACTAAATAAATTGGGGCGTAGTGGTTGGTGCGCGCGCCCCATGTGCGGAGGCTGTGTTCCTCCAGGCGGGCGGCCCAGGTTCGAATCCGACCTGTGGGTCCTTTACGGCATGTCATTCCAAGATTTCCGACTCTATCCACCGTCCTATTTCTCCCAAAAGGGCACAAAAAGCCCAGAAATAAATCTTAAGACTGGTTGTTTTCAAATTAATAAAAGTTATTTTTTTAAAGAGCTAAATAAAGATGATTTTGATCACATGATAAAGACACTCTCAAGATTATTTCTTTCAGGCTCTTAAAAACACAAAGATGTAGATGGATTTTGATCTGAACTATCTAAAAGAGTTCCTAAAAAGTGCTGAAAAAAGGATTTTAATTACATTGACACAACGCCGCCTTCACGGCCTGCGTCGGATGCTGAACATCTGCATTTTAATCGATTTAGTTTCCTCCCCCCTCCTCTCCTGCCTCCGTGTCTTTCGAGATCATTAACTTTATTGGATTGGACATTCCTGTTGCAAAAACAATTCAGCATAATCATTTGCAATGCAACTCCCCAGTGCGGGATGCAAATGCCGCTCCGCTCGCCGCCCCGGCCTGGCAATTACTGACGGAGCACAGATGCGTGCGGCCGCTCCGTCAGAATAAAGTGGAGACTGCAGATAATGTGATTACTCAGTCATTACATATTGGAGAGCATTCATTAGAGCAGCAGAGGATTCTGGGCATTGTTGACACGCCTTGGCAGAGCGCAGGACGTGACAGGATGTCAACAACGTAACGCCCATAATCTCATCTCCTTGGCGGACCAAAACTCCCTGAACTCCAGCGAGCTCCAGATGAACACCAGCCGACTGTTGATGAGAGGAGATGTCATGTAACTCCATGTGGTGCAGGAGGAGGAGGTCAGGTGACAATGGAAGGAGGAAACATGGCGGTCATGTTTTGTTTCTGATTCGGTTCAGAGGTTTGATGTAAAGGTCAGACCTGCTGCTTCACACAGACACACTCCATCTCCTCTGGGATATAACAAACAGGAGTCAGAAGGGAAGACAGTGTGTATGCGTGCGTGTGTGTGTGTGTGTGTGTGTGTGTGTGTGTGTGTGTGTGTGTGTGTGTGTGTGTGTGTGTGTGTGTGTGTGTGTGTGTGTGTGTGTGTGTGTGTGTGCGTGTGTGTGTGTGGGGGGGTGTGTGTGTGTGTGTGTGCGTGTGCGTGTGTTTGCATGTGTGTTAAAACATGGAGACAAAGAAATAAATATCTGCATGCTTACTTGGTCTCTTTTTATGTTTGTCTTTATTTGTTGATGTATACATTTCTTGGAGATTTAAAACGTTTTCAAAAAACTCAATGGAAATTTACACAGAGAAGTGAACAATAATGGGTTATGCAATCATGGAACCCATCGACAAGGGTTGCTTTCATGGTCTGAAAGATAATAATGCCTCTGTAGAGGAATGACAATTTATCTGTAATTCTGGTGAAGCCAGCGGTTAGCATTAAACAACCTCCAGCAGAGACTTTCTTTTCCATGTGGCGTTTGTGTCTGCAACATAAACTGTCATGTCTTAGTTCATCTGTTTCTTGTGAGTCTCAGTTTAGTAAGTTACACACGGGCTTCACTCTGGATAACTTAAGTGTTGTGAACCTGAAAAATAAACTTGATTTTCTTGTGATTTAAGCAGTCTTAAGTTTGCTGAAATAACATCATCATTCAGATTTGTACAAAGTAAAAAGTCCAGCTTTGTCAGGGTTGGGGTTAGAAACAACTTTTAAACTGTTTGTTAAATCGAGGTTGGATCCATCATTTCTGATGCATTCAACGAAGTCAGGAAATCTAAATGCTGATTGGCTTTCGTGCCAGTTTATAGAGATAAATAAATCATTGTAATAATGGGAGCAAGGGTAGCGTTGGACCTGTGTTTTGGTTTCCATACAGACTAGATCTATGTAGAATCTGTGAATAGAAATGATGGGTTATGTGACTTCCTTATTATAAACGGTTAGAAGTTGAACCAGATTGAAGTATGAATTGATAGTTGGATATATTACTCCAATAAACACCGGGGGAATAACTTTTACTTGTCAGTCACTAATCACTGGGAACATGTGTCGGTTATGTCACTTGTATTCTTAAATATTCATAAATTCATCATCTTATTCTGACCTTAGGTTTAAGGATGTGCACGCTGTTAAGAAGTGTGACAAACTCTTCTGAGTGTTGATTATTTGATGAACTAAAATAAGTTAAAAAAATAATGGATCATTCACTGTTACCAGCCCATGTGACACTGAGGACTGTGTTAGGATAACAGGCAGCTTAGTTTAAAGTTTACGATACAAGTTCAAGCAGAAGATCACTGGACTGACTGTTTTAGAGAATCTTTTCTACTTTGTTATTAAAATTATTTAGAACTGTTAAGCGTTGTTTAAGTCTCATAGAACTTTGATTTGTTTGTCTTACACCTTTCATACAGTATCAAGGCAGTAGTTTGATCTTCCTAATGAAGCATGAATAACTGTCCAGATAAACTATGAGCAATGCTACAAAGTTGATGACAGGACGAGACAATTTTTATGGTCATGCCTTTTATCTGCCTGTCTGGAAATGCGGGCAGATAATAGAACCGAGTCGTTTTTTCAGCCAGCAACACATCGCTCAGCTTGTTGGCTGACACACATCACAGGTTTGGACCCCAAATTCAGAAAACCTGAAGTGATTTGATGCTGGTTTGCAACACGTCAGTCATCTCTGCTTTCTGTTTTTTTTAAATGCATGTTTCCAGCATTAACTGCAACTGTTCATGTCCGTCCTTTGACTAAAAAAACCCCTTGACTATGATTATTTTCCACACAATAGGCAAAGAACTGTCCTGACAATCAGCCTTATCTCTGACTTCAGTGACAGTGACAATAGATGCAGACAGTAAGTGAACAGTCTGATCTATGAAAGAGCCTTGAGGCTCAACAGAGCTGCAGTTTGACCTGTAACAAAAGGTTTGGGGCCTGGAATGCACCAGAGGGTCTGACTTTCTGTCCACCATTCATTTTATCTAATAAAAAGCCTGCTTTCTGTTATTTTGGTAATCACAACAGAGTCAGATTAGTCAGCGGGTTAACATTATTATGGGATCCAGTTCAACAAATAATAAAAAAAAGTTTCTCACAGAGATTAAAGCCTTCTGTTCTAAGCCACAGCAGGATTTTAACACCTTTTACAGCCGTTTAATAAACGTACAAACACTTTAAAGCTTCACGTGTCCACATTTGACATATTGCATCTTTAAACTGAGTAAACAGGTTCAAATGTGACGAGCTGTATATTTTAATACCTCTGCAATAAATTAAAGAGATGTTTAATTTAGCAATTTGGAGCGGTATGTTAATGTGGAGAGAAAGAGGGACTCATGCGGTAATGCATTCAGTGAAATGAAATGAAATAACATATATTTGAAAGTGTAATTTTTCTTTAACACACATTATTATTATTTCAATCCTTGTAATTGAAACTGCAATCCAGGCAACTTGTATTAAATTAGATTGTGGTAAAATTGCACCTTTGGTTTTTCAAGGCTGACTGAGTCCTTGCATCAAATGAATTTAATTATTCCTGTAGCCCATATATTATTAATCATCTATATTGATTTCTGAACTCCCAGACTGCTTGTGGATATGCAAATGCAGCCGCAGCAATATCGGGATGGGCTCATTTGCATGGGAGCCCATTATTATTTTATAAGTAAATTTTAATGTGGACTCAATTAAAACTCAGCCAGTGGAACAGCTAAATTGGCCCAAGGTATGAGCTTTCTGAGATTCATGTGCGGAGCCGGGATATATCAATTAGTAAAGATCAAACTTTGGCTTCTCTGGAGGGGAAAGAAAATGCTGGAATTCAATCAGAGCGACGGCAGCGAGCGGCTTTGACTCGCCGGGTCCATCTTTGGTGGAAACGGTCCAGGTTGTAATCAGATCTGCCAAATGGAATTATAACCCGGAAAAATTCCTGCGCTCAGTTGCAGCTTCGGCTGGGGGAAAGCAGGTCACTTCAATATTTTATCACCTTTAACGTGACCTTCCTGCTCCCATCACAGGTCACAGATCTGTCCTGATTTTAATGAACTGCACTGGAAATTACCTTTATGCTTCTGGTTTAAATATGCATTCAACTCGTATATATTACGTTGTTCCAGCTTTTCTTTGCAGCGTCTTTTTAGTCACGTTTCCTCTAAATTCAGCCTGACAGATTTCATATCTGTGCTGTAATTTAAAGTTTACTGAGTTGGTTTTTTGAACCCCAGAGCTTTTTGAAAACCAACCAGAAATGTGTCAGCAGCAGCGACTGTGAAAACTGTGTGAACTGGAAGTTGGCATTGAACGCTTGCTCAAGTTTCTTATCTTGATTTAATCAGAATGTTTTATTTAAACCGTGATTATTCCAATTTTAAACTTCATTCTTAAGCTGAGCTCTTAAACATCTGCTTGTCTGACCTACATTTAAAAAGCTAAGATACTGTATTTAATTTAATTGTGTACATTATACAAAATGTTTGTGAAGCATTCAAGATTTGTATCATTTGCATCAACCCAATGCCCTGCATGTACTGCAACCTGTATCCAGCTGTCCACTATACAGAATAAATGACTGGGTCAATATCCTCTGATAATTCTTATGAATATCTTAATTGGATATTATAATATAAATCATTATGAGAACACTGAAAGTTTGTGCAGCAGTGGCTCAGTTGGTAGAGTCGGTTGTCTCTCAACCGGAAGGTTGAGGGTTCAACCCCAAACTTCTGATGTGTCCTTGGGTAAGGCACTTAACCCCGAATTGCTCCCAATGCTTCGTCGGTAGTGTATGAATTTGTATGAATTGATTAGTTACTTCTGATGGTCACTTTACATAGCAATCTCTGCCATTAACGTGTGAATGGGTAGGTGCGACCTGTGGTGTAAAAGCGCTTCAAGTAGTCAGAAGACTAGAAAAAGCAATATACAAGCTGAAGTCCATTTACTATTGTTTATTTGAATGGTAAAATGTAATTTGAGTTGGTGAGTAATATGTTGGCTTAAATATTACGCAAGATCAGGATAAAAAAGGGAATTCTAAAACACAGTTAACATAAAAGCCTGGCTGTAGAACTTAGTGAACTTCTTGCTAGTTATCAAACTATATCTAAATATTAAATAAGAGTTGTTTTATTAGCAAGAGGTTTGTTCTTTGGCAAGTAACTGCAACCACATTAGCAAACTGTTATGATGTTAGCACATTGTCCACTTTTCAGCAAATGTTGAGATCACTGACTGGTTAAACAAACTGGTTAGCTAACTGGTCAAACGATTAACAGATGTTAGCAAGGATTCTTTTGGATGGTAAAGGATTGGCATGCAAACAAACTGTTCATACATAAAGGTCCATTTTAGTTATTCTGCATCATCAAATGTACAATCAAATGCAGCTTCAGAACAATGTTTGGTGTGTTTGAAAAGCTTTTGGACAAACAAAGCATCCTGCAGGGTGGATCGTCAGTCTGTTACTAGTTTTGATTTATTTGGTCGTTTTTTTGGCTCAGACAGAGAATTGAACCACTTAAAGTTAATATCAGGAGCTGTCATGTCTTATTTATGTCCTGTAAGTATTTCAGCACAGTTCTGGATCAGAAGCAGCTTTGTCCATTTAAATCTCTCTAACCTGAAGTTTGGATCTTGAGGAGCAGCTGGAACAAAAAGAGAACATTAACATGAGTGATAAGACTCCCCAAAGGAGACACTGAACATTATATATATATCTATCTGATAGAGTTACCTATCGATAAAAGCCTCTCAGTGATTATTTCTCCAGCTGCTCTTACTGCTGGCTTCCTTAACTTTCACTTTACAGACTGAAGACTGAGCTGGATGAGAGTCAGGAGGAGTTCACCTTCAGGGTATTCAGGAAATTAAAGGTTTTTAAACAGTGAAGACAATCCAGGTATTAGCAAAAATACAAACAAAAAAAATCTTGTTTTTAATAACCAAAGAGAAAACTCCTGCATGCTGTCTAAATTGCAAAAAAACATGTTGCAATTTTTTAATGCAATTTAGACAGCGTCACCTTCTCAATTCAATTCAATTAAATCCAGAAAGCTTTATTGACTGGAATTTGACAATACTGCCATAGCATTTAATAACAAAGAATACAATCATAATATTAATTAATATTAATAATCGACAATTCAACAGTAACAATATCAATCAAGAAACAAACAGTGACAGTTTGGAGCCGTTACCATGACGAGGGTGAGAGTGTTGTTGTTTTTTCTTCGAGTTGTCCTTTCTTGCTACATTCAGGAAGGAAGCTTTGTTTTAAAACGTGAAACTCGTATGAAATTGCGAGAAGGTTGGCCTCACAAAGAAAAGTTTTCATCATCTTTATGTGGACAGAACTGATCTCTGTCAGCATGAGAGTGCAGCTCCGTGCAGAGCAAAGGTGCAGATAGCTTCTCTTCACATTCAGACAAAAAACAAGAACAACTGCACGGAGCAGGACCACTTTTGGGGCGTGTTTGTGCCTGAATATCATTACTACTATATGTTTTTTGAATTAGATGTTGAGGTGAAATAGATGGGAGGAAATGATGTGCAATCTACTTTGATAGGTTCAAATGTAATTCCAAGACCATACCTTAGAGCTGACACTGAAGTCCATACTGACTGTTCTGTGGTCGTGCAAACAGAAAGAGAGTCTCTGTTTTTCTTTCCTTTATATCTGCCACAAACTGATAACAAGTGTTTTTTCTTGTTGTATCTTCCTTCATGTCCCGGTGGTCAAATCGAAGGTTATTTCCGGTACATTGTTAATCAGTTAGCAAGCTGCATAGAAACACTCTCACAGATCAGACAGAGCCAAGTCATCTGGAAGACCTCAAGTTGGCCTTATCACCTGCTGACTGAGTTTGTTCATTTAGCCTGATGTGGAGACAGAAAACCTAAAAAATGTCTTGTTTATTAGAACCAGACATGGCAGAACTTTATTTCAGGGTAAGGACTTTGTTTTAGGACCTGGGTTAGGTCAGGTAAAGGGTTCTGGGGGTTAGGGCAGTGTTCACTCTTGTTGAAGTGATCCAAGAAATGTTAAAAGCTTTTTTTCCAGTTCTCCAAATGAGTATTCACATCTCAGAGTTGTTCACATAGATTATCTCTTTCTGATAAAAATGGAAAATGCACTGCTTCATTAATAAACACACACTGAAAGAGTAGACAGCAGAGGACCTAGAATATGTCCTTGTGGAACACCTTTTATATAAGCCTTGACAGCTAGAAAAGTTTAATTCTTTCCTGCAAAATGAATGTAGACTCAATGACTGTCATATTTATTTTCTCTGAATGTTGATGTTAAGGTTACTTTGGACTTATTAGTGCATATTTAGTTCAGCCAAGACAGAACATTTAGCAGCTAGCATCTGCACATATCTGACAGAGAATTTAATATTTCTTTTTTTTTTAAATTTATTTTTGGGCATTTTGTACCATTATAAGAGAGATAGGACAGGAAGAGGACAAGATCATACATTAAACTGATTTGTGAAAATTGTTCACAAATAAGCAAATTGTCATATTATGTCCACAGCAATGTTCTGTTTAGTCTGGATCTCTTTCTCTTGTGTTTGCGGCCCTAAGGTAGGCCCTTGTGATACCGTTAGTGGGCCGTGAGCATGCATTAGATTTTAGACAATAAACGTATCTTTTATAATTTTATATTTTGCTCTTTTAAATCTGTTTTTAATTCATATATATATGTCATCTTTTTTTTTTTTTTTTTTTTTTTACAGCAGTTGGACAACTTTATCATTGAATTTTTGTGGTTATGAAATGAAAACATAATGGAAATAATTGAAAATACTTCATCTTAGTCCGCAGTGCTGATCAGAATTGAGTGATTAGAAGTTGAATTGTGCCCCAGAATATTTTGAGATTTCATATTGGGCTTTACATTCTTGGGTTAAAGATTGGATACTCTTAATGATCCCATCACAATTAGATTTAGGTTATAATAATGGTCTGTGACAGAGGGATTTTTTAGCAGCTGAACCCTGGGAGAATGTGACTGTTTTCTGTTCTCACTGTTTCTGACTCTGAGTGTCTGCAGCTCATGTTCCTGCAGGTTTTCTGTTAAACATCAATGTTTAAAGGACTTAAACAAGCCTAAAGTGAAGCTGTTGATTAGTTAACAGTATTGATTGATTATTGACAGCCTCCCACAGAGCAACCAAATGATTTTTAACCTCCAAACATGCCGACATCATCAATCATCAATTATCCTGTTAAAGCCCCAGAGAGCTGCAGGTTTTTATCGTCCACAGAGGAGCTTTAACACCTTCCTCCTCAGCCTCCTCCTCCTGCATGTAAACAAACACAAACACAGAGCTGTAAAGCAGATTCAGCCACTGACACTTTAACATCGTCTCTGGGAGCGATGTGAGGATGCAGCATCCTCTCTAAGGAGCTGGAGGAGGAGTTGAAGGAGCTGGCAGGAGGAGTTTCCTCTGCTGCCATAGGCTTTAATCCAGTGCGACCCTCCAGGATCCTGAAACAAAGGAGAAAGAGCGTAACATGCTGAACGGCTGGATGATTTCTCAGGATGCAGGGATACATCAGTTATATAAGCAGAGGAGAGGACATGAGGGAGCTGTTCAGGCTGAGGGTCACAGATAACCAAGCACACGTCCACCTGAGACAAATATAACCTCATGTTCAGGAAGTCAGGACAAGGAGACGTGCTGGGAGGCTGAGCCGAGTGGAAATACTGATAGATACAGTCAGAGAAACTAAAACAGAAAAACTACCAGGTCTGGGGGGTATCATCCACACACTTTAAAAAAAGGAAGTTCCTTAAATTAACAATTTTTACTTTTAATAATGCAAACTTTCACCTTTTTCCTTTTTGTTAATTACATTATTTTTTGTCCACCCATAAAATAACTAATAATGGAGGAAAATAATTCAGTCTTTGGTCGTCTTTGCTTAAATCAGAATGTACAAACACCACATTAAACCAAAAAACTATTGCTTTCTATAGAATTACAGAATTCAGCTATTTCAACCCAGATATACGGCCGGAAACTAATATGTATATAACTTTACATTAGTCCATCTAAAAGGGTCTAACGGATGCTAAAATAACTGAATCATGATGCAGATTTTTAGAAAGTCGGAATTCAGGATTTGTCAGAAGACGACAGCCAATCATCTTGTAAAATGCTGGTTTTCTAAATGGAGTTTGGATTGAACATTTGTGACACAGTGTCAGCGTGTCAGGACAACTTCAATAACAACACATTTCCAAACATTTTTACTCTTCAGCTTAAAGAATTAAACTCATGTGAATAACGTGAAAAATGTAAATAAAAAAATCTGATTTGAGTTGGCTGCTGCAAGTTTGTAACAAAATAAGTCTTTCTATTGACTTTACATGATATGAATGCACATTTATTTAGTATAGTGTCTACACTACAGTTTCTCTATTAGGAAGTACACTTTCTTGATATACTTTATTAATCCCTGAGGGAAATTCTGGTTTAAACTCTGTTATTTTAGAGACTTGCTTCTCACACACATGCACAAACAGGACCTGTGGACATGCATTAGTAGAGAGATGTCAGAGTGGGGCTGCCCTGTCCCTAAACCAGGATGCATCCAGGTGCAGTATTAAGTGTAGGTCACCAGGTTTTCAGACAGCTGGATTTGTTGAAATAATAGTGTATCTGTTGAAAACATGGCAGAAATACATTTTCTGTAGACACATTTCAGTCTTGTGTGAAATATTGAAGCCTTGTCATGAATTTGGACCGCGCTGGTCCAACCTTTTATTATTTTTCACAAATGATTGTTAAATTACCAAAACCACAAAACTACACACCTAATACACATTACCATTAGCCTCTTACTAGCTATCTTAAAGAGAGTACAATTCTTTTTACAGTGTATTAAATATTTCTGAATTTTGTACAAGACTTTTCAATTCTAAAAATATATATAAATACTGTATATATATTACAGATTTAATTTGTAGTAAACACTGTAACAAGACAATGGCTGCTCAGGTGCCCTTTTGTGTCTTGCAGTCAAAGAATCCTTGTACTCAAAGCAGACAGAGGCTTCATTGTGTTTTATGTTGTAACAGTAAATTACATGTGAATAAATACAATCCTGATGTCCACCTCCAGCTTGCAGGATGACCTCTGTGGACACTCCTCGTCCTGCCACACCTCTCACAGCCAGAGAAGAAGAACTGTGTGATGACTTCCAGATGTCTCGTGTCGACACATCCATCCTCTCCACTCACTTTTCAAATGTTGTACGAGTTGATTTTTGGCTCCCGGCTGACTCTGCTGAAGGACGCCGCAGGAGGAGAAAGAGCAGGCAGGTTTAACAGTGAGATCTATGGCGAGGTATTAATGTCTGAGAGAGCCGCGGCTCATCTGGCCCTGATCCTCTCTGCGGAGCGAGGATACACACAGCTTAGCAGAAAGGGGTTTGTGCTGCACCTCTAATTGGTCGACTTTTATTTTTGTGCAGTAACAAGGTACTGCAGCAGCTGTCATAAAAAACACCACAGAAGAAGAAATGCACAGGATGTGTACAAGAGACAGTCAGATTGTTTAATGACGAGGAGCAGAGTCTGATCTCACCCACGTCGCTCCCTGAGAGGAGGCTCAACATGTGGTCTCATCCTGACATGAAAAGTGATGGGCTGTTTCCGCTCTCGCCCACAAACCAGCTTCTTCAGAGAGAGAGAGAGAGTGTGTGTGTGTGTTTGTGTGTGTGATCCAAACAGCGTTTTAAAGGCTCTTTGTCTCTCCTTATCTGAACTGGTGTTGTTGAACTCTGATCTCTAGTAGACAGGATATTTGAGTCATGGCCGCCCACCATAGGTTTACCCCAGTCCTAGAAAATCATGAGCAAAAATGTAAATCTGTTACAAGTGCTTCATTTAAAACTGAACTGAAAAAAGTACTACTTACGTCAAACCACATACATAAAAGATTGATTTACAGAACCAAAAGTAAAAGTATTTATGTTCAGGGGGTTGGCTGTTAAATTATTTGGGTTGGAAACTCTTAAAAGCTAGATAATGCTCCAAATTTTCCCTCCCCCAGATTTCTAAAAAAAAGTGCTCTGTTTGTTTTTTTAAAGCTCCTGAGAGGAAATTTGATTTTGTGTTGATTGGCGCCCTCTATGGACAAAGTGGTCCGTCTTATCTCTTTGCTGGTCTTGTATTTGACATGTGTAATTGTTGTTTTCTGATGAAAGATCTTCACCTGCTGTCTTTTAACAGTTAAACAAACACTCACTGTTAGCTGTTCTCAAAGAAAGCACAAATGTCCAGAAAATGTCCCCAAATTTCCTGATTATTCAAAACGGAATTTTCTAAAATGTGAGCTGCATGTTTAAATGCAAACAACAGAATATTTCACCCTGGCCTTTTCCAGACTTTATCCTCCCAGCCTCCTAGAAAAATGTCTGCGCAAAGTTGATGTGAGAGGATGTGTGAACACAGCAGGAAATATTCAGGAAATTGTAACACAAGCGAGTGATTTGGGGTTGATGACGGCTATATCATGAGAAACCAGTCCTATCTTATGCACGTAATGAAGATGCTTTATTATATTTTCTGCTCACTACCAGTATGTTCTTCTAAACTCCTTGGTTTCTAGTACGTCCAATTACACGTAGCATTGGCAAAGCAAAAACAAAACTGTCATCATGGTGCTGGACTTTGTGCTATCTATCTTGTATATTTTGTTAACATTACACTGAGACTTTCATGGCATCTTTTTTACTTCATGTCCTGCCACAAGAAATCCCTGTCCCCTCCCGATGGTGAAAGTTTCCCGCTGTTAGGGACGTGTGTGAAAGAGCAACTCAGGAAGATTTCAGGGACAGACTGTCTTCTAGAACTTTTCCAGAGTGCATGTGTGAAAAGGCTCGTGAGTCTTTTCTGGTGCTGCAGCGTGCTGTAAATCTCCTTGTCCAACACAGACCCAGAACAGATGTTTATGAAAGTAAATATAGTGAAACAGTCAATCAACTCCTGATGGTGTGATATGTTTTGTAGGTCAAACAGTGTAGAGGCATCAGTACTGATTTCAGGAAGTTTCATCACCTCTTAAAAACTCCTCACAGGAGCGTTGAATAATGAGTCTGTGCACAACAAAAACGCAGACATAAACTTCATGTTGGTAACAGCTTAGTTTATTAGTACACATGTTGTGTGTATAGACAACTCTCGTAGCTGTAATTATGGGATGAGAGAAAGGAGGAGTCAGTCTGTAAAGCGTGGTGGTCAGGTGTGATGGATGGATCACAGACACTTTAAACAAGGAGAGAGATTGACAGTGTAATGCACTGCCAAAACACAAAGTTAACTCCTTTTAAGTTTTGTCAGAACATCAGTTCTGCAACAGAATCCAGGGAAGTCACTTTAGAAAAGTAGGTATAATGTTTTTGGGACTAACTCTACAATTATTCTTAAATGTGACCAAGCGGTTTTGGTGTTTAAACCTAACCAAACTGTGTAGATTTTTTCTGATCTCTCTAACAGCAGTAAAGTTTGTTTTTACTGCAGAAAAATAAAAATAGATTGAGGATAGAACTGGCAAACATCTAAAGTCTGACCTGCCTCAAAATGTTTATCCAGGTCAGAGAAAATATTTCAGAGTTCCTTAAGGTTTCTTGAAGAAACCTGAATTCCTAGTGGCTGCCGTTGGGGTTCTTCAAGTGGTTCTTTAACAGGTTCTGGAAACCTTAAGGCTGTCCTTGCAGTGCTCGATCAGTTCTTTGGCTTAGTCAGGTCCTAGAGGAAGTTTTGATATGATTTTCTGCGGGTTCCTGATCTTAACGCAGATTTTTGGGGCCTTGAAAGGTTTTCAACATTCTTTCAGTTGTTGATAGTTTTCCATGGGAATTTGAAAATGTTATGTAGTCCTTAAGCAGTCTCCATAGGTTTTTAAAGAACTTCCAGGGGTCATTTTGTGGGCTACTAGTTTCTATGTTTCAGTTTCTGCATCAGTAATGCTGCAATGATGTCCTGATGTGTGATCAGGGCTGTGTTTGAAATGTCTGATTTTAACAGAAAGCTACCAGCCCAGCAGAGCATAGTGCCCATGATGAGCCTCTGATTTCTCCAGGAGCAGGATGAACTGTACATCTCTGCTTCTGTCTCTGAGGAGAAAGTTAAATATTTGATTCAACATTGCAACAGGTCAGAGGGGAGCGAGCTACGTTCACAAGCCAAACCTTGATTCCAGAACAGGCGTGGGGGGGACTGCTCCTCTGTCCGTGGAACTTTAGGATCCGGTTTCACAGGAGGGCTGAACTTGGACTGTCGTTGCTGGCACATATGGAGAAATCTCATGGAAGAACAATAAGGAAAAGCCCAGCGCATACTCCATTAATTTCTTTTTTCCCCTTCAATAAGTAAACGTAAAGTATTCGTGAAATGAGCACTAAAGCCTCTTTAACAGTGTTTTCACAGCTGGCCAGCTCCCTCCTGCTGCTCGGGCAGTAAAGGTCCTTCCTGAATGAACATTAACATGGGACGGCTGTAACATCATACTTGGCAGTCCTGCGCTGCCACTAAACACCTAGTGAACCCAGCACATAGACCAAGCCCTCCAGGAAAACAAATCTGCGCCACGGCCACAAATTCAGCATCAACTGTAGACACCAAAAAACAGGCAGGGAAGAAATAAAGTTTTTTCAGGTAAAGCAGAAAAAGACCCAAATGGGAAAACACTTAATTACAAGGAAAAGGTCAGAATTTAAGGAAAAGAAAAAACATGAATGGCAATAACATGTTTTTGATTGTTATTTCCTGAAATTCCAAATAAATAAAATCCCTGCTTAGCTTCAGTCGGGTCCAAAGTCAGCTTAAACTTAATCGCTTATTGGCAAACTAATTTAATGTTGAGATTAACTATTTCTGCCTAAACTAGATGGAAAAAATGTTGAATGAAAAAATGTTGAATGAAATGGAAATCAGAAATCACATCATTTTCAACATAACTTTTTCCTGTGTTATCTGTAAAATCTGTGAATTCACTAACCCTGAACTGTGTTATGACACAAATACTAATTGTTGTTAAATATGATTAAACAGTGGTTTTAGAATGAAAGTCTCATATCTGCAGGTGTCCTCATTTGGCAAAGATGCAATACAAAAATTACAAAACCTTTAAAAACATTCAGTCTGAGTTTTATAGAGGGTTTAACGGATCGTCTCTGCTCACTACTGGACTGGTCCAGACGTCGCCTCGACCCTCCAATGCCCAATTAACCAATTTGAGCAGGTCGGCCATTAATCGAGGTCGTTAGTGGCGTCCAGGAGATCATGGGCGGGCGTGTGGGCTCACAGTTGACTAATCAGCTGATAAATCATCAAACCTTCAGAGAGACGATGAAAATTGAGGTCATGTGAAGTTAAAGTGGTGGAGAGGGGACACATCACACACATAGAGGGCCTAAACGAGGACAGAGGAGGAGAAGGGGGGGCTTACCTCCTGCTGAGAGCAATGACCAACAACACATCTGTCTCAGAACATTATACAGAAAAGGTTTTCTGCAAGCTGGATTCTAAAATACTATAATGGATGCATTGATTTTATTGAAGTATGATTAACATGTTGGCACTGTCCTCAATTAAATTATAAGTAAGTAAAAAGAATATTGTCTCTGTGTATAGTATACTCAACATTTGAAAACTAATCCAGTGTAATGTTGAGCATATTTTACAATTTATGTGATTCTCCAAATTTGAAAGCTGATTTTTTTTACGTGATAAAACACGTCTGGAAAGGAAACACTAAAAGCGGCACTGAAACTTTACAGAGCTCTCTTATTGGAAGCACTTCCTCACAGGGAAATATGTAAAAAAACCTGTTTTTTACTAAACTCTGAGCAGCAGCCTTGAAACACAGAAACAGTGATTAAGTTTTTAGTGCAGCTCTTAACGTTTCCTCTCAGCCTGTCAGAGACAGAACCTCTGCTCTGATACACAACACCAACCAGATGTCTGACAGTGATTATATCTGTCTCACTCAATATCTACCTGTGTCCATCTCTGCCCAACGCCACCACCAAGAGCCGGCACTGTTCCCATCAATCCGGCCAACAGAAACAGCTGCTGAGGGTGTTAGAGGTTTCTGCTGGCTCACTGAAGGTATAGTGTCTGTATCTCTGCACATGCTTAAATGTGGATATGGAGCTTTAGTGCTTTAAAAATCACTAGAAACTCCTAAAAATAATACCCCAAATTCTCCTGATGACCACATGACGTTCCTTAAGAAGACCACCTTAATGTAAGACTATGCAAATTTTAGACCCAAAAAAGACGCTGTCTTTGAACACACCTTCATTCCTGAGCTCCCCATCCTGCCTCTACAATACCCCCACCCTCCTTAAGTCGTACTCTTGTGATGACATTCTGTCATTCTTCAACTAGACACAGTATCCTTGAGTTTGCAGGGCTGTCTCTCTTCCCCCACGTGGTGGCAAGGCTAACAGTTGGAGAGGGAGGGGTTCGCGTGAAAAAAAAAGAGAAACATATTTGAGCCTCTAAGTAAAGCATGAACAAGCTGAAGGAAATGACATCCCCTCAGTGTGAACACAGGGCT
This sequence comes from Tautogolabrus adspersus, assembly GCA_020745685.1. NCBI lineage: Eukaryota > Metazoa > Chordata > Actinopteri > Labriformes > Labridae > Tautogolabrus > Tautogolabrus adspersus. Next base: position 24,015,803 of record CM036540.1, on the reverse strand, counting down.
AAGAACAACAAACCCAGAGGGAGTTTGACTTCAATCTCTTTAAGGAAGTTATTATTTCACTTTATATTTACATTTACCACTAGAATCCTTAAAACCAGAAGTAGCACGTTTAACACCTTATATACTTTTATGAACATAAAATCACCATAACCATAAACAATGACCACAAGAACCTCTTTGAAGGACTTTCAGGACCACCAAAAGAAAACCCAAACCTTTTCACCTCCTCTGCTGTGTGGAGTTCCTCAGGGTTCAGTGCTTGAACAATTGCTATTCTCTCTGTCCATACTTCCTCAGGGTTATTGTTGTTATTTTAACAATAACGTGTATCCTATCACTGTTATGCAGATGATACTCAGATCTACTGCTCTACAAAACCAAATAAACTGAGCCAGCTGTCTTCTCTCTATGATTGTGTAGCTGCTATCAAAGAGTGGATGTCTATCAATGTCGTCCATATGAACCCAGACAAAACTTAAATCACCACTGCAGGTGATCAGTTAACGGAACCTGAATTAAATCAAATACAAAATGTACACGCCTGCTCACTCACACCTGCTTCCGTGACCACATCACCACTGTCCTTCACAATCTCTGAATCCCTGTCCTTTACCAAATCCAATTAAAATTCCTACTGCTCACTCACAAAACCCCCAACAACCAGGCTTCTTCCTACCTCACTTACCTCACTGACCTCCTCCACTGTTCCACTTCTTCCCGTATTCTCCATTCCTCTGATATGACGCCAACCTCTTGTCTCCAGCACACAGAACCAAGAATGGAACCTGGTGGGTCAGAGCCTTCTCCATAGCTCCCTCCCTCTTGAACTCACTCCCCATATTCAAGACTGCACTGACCCATCAAGATTCAAATCATAACTCAAGACTCACCTTTTTAAACAAGCTTTTAACATATGATTGTGCTGTGATTTTAGGGTGCTGTTTATATGTTGTTTATTTGACCTGTTTGTAATGTGCTGTGTGTTTGTCCCTATACTATGTTGTCTGATCTTTTATCTATGTACAGTGTCTTTGAGTACCTGAAAAGTGCTTATAAATAAAATGTATTATTATTATTCTGTTATTTACATACAAGGCACTGCATGATCTCACACCAATTTAAATTTCAGACCTCCTGGTTCCATATTGCGCACCTTCAACCTTCTTATCTGGGACCTTGATACTTTTGTGCTCAAATTTGAAAACAAAAAGTCCCATAACTATTAGATCTACTAAATCTTTGGACTTCATCAAGAGGCTCCTAAAGAAATTCAATATTGGTCCAGACAATTCTATGCTGTGGCTACAACTACGTCATGTTAGCAGCTGAACTATCCGCCTCTCCAAGCTAGTACAAAGAGCTTTTGTGATTGGCTAAGTAGTTTCCTAGCTTGTTAGTGTTGTTGTTGGTACATTTTTGTGGTTGTGTTGGTAGTTTTGATCCTCTCAAAGGTGTCAGAGTTGGATATTTCAGTGTTCTTAAGTCTGTGGTTTCTGTCAGGAGTCTCAAACTCCAGACAGAGTTGGTTTTGTGTCACTATGCTGGGAGAAGTCTAATAGCGCAGCTGGTGTTTGTTGTGGTGATGATGTAGTCTGTAATGGTGTGATGTCACAGTGCATGGACTCCAGCCTGGTGACATCAGAGCAATGGCCCTGTAGCGATGACCTAAAGGGGTCCCAAAAGACATTCGAAGATGTTTGAAGTGGAAAGAAGTTCAGTCTGTTGTGGTTTCAGTTTGAGGGAGAGGAGGTTTCTTCTGCTGAACTTCTCTCTGAGAACAGAGACTGTCAGTCACTGTGAGAGCTGATTATACTGTACTGAGAAATATATCAGACAATTGCACAAAAAATAGACATCCAGGGGTTACAAACACAAACTTAATGACTTGTAGGACATCCTCAGTCACCAATAAAACCACCTTAAATAATGTCATATGAAATTTTTAGATAAAACTCCAAATGTATCAACAAGAACACCCGTAAAAGATTCCTAGAACCTATAACTACCACCAGAACCACCTTGAAACCTGCTCTGAAACCCAAATTACAGCAAGAGGTAAACTTGCTGTAACTTTACGTTCTCGTATGCAACCGTCTGCGTCATGAAAGTAATTGTTCATTTACTTGACTATACGCGACACATGTTACTGGATGATACCTGTAGAGGGCACACCAGAGACCAGAGAGCTAATGCTGTATACAACTTCCTGATGTTCGGGATTTAAACAACAGACATGGAGAAACACGAGGAGGTTACTGTTATGGTAATTCTGAGATCAGAACTGACAGAACATCAACATCAATAATCAATAGTAACATCAGATCAGCTAATGACCAACATTGTCCTCCGTGCACTGACGTAAAGGTCCCGGTGTTTCGGTTAACTGGTGACTTTCAGATGTGTGTGCTTAGATGTCGTCGTTACAGCAGCTGTTGAAAACAGAAAGACTCTTTTTAAATGCCTCTTTGTGGAGATTTTCCTTATGTCAAACTATACTCATTAGATAAGTATTTAATGATAAACTTAACTAATACAAATGCAGCCACTGACACATTCGGCTAAAAGTCACCTATAGCGGCTAAGCCTAAACTTAAAGCCACTGAGGGGCTACATAGACGGGCTAATCTAGCCTATTAATTGACGCGCTTGCCGATCGCTCCTGAGCGTAAGATTGTGAAATAAATTTTCTTCGTATACAGAATATTTATTTGTCATTCCATCATTGTCTTCACTTGTGCAACATTCAAACAATAGTCCATACATTTCTGTGTTACCTCATAGCGTGGCGTACAGCGGTCAAAAAGTGTGTGCTCTCCGTCTAGCAACACCTGAACACCCCGTGAAAGTTCCTACCTATAATGAGCATCACATCAACCCAAAGGCGACACCTGCTGGAACAAATTGTGTCTTACACTTAACACTCCTTAACATGGCTTCTACATCACCTGTTTAGGGTCACTCTTTGAACCGAAACACAGATCTTGTTTCCATTTTTCTTTGCTGGTTTCCTTGTCTACTTCTACAACAGAACTGATCAGTCCAACACATTCTGACTGACATATTTGTCTCTGTACAGTGACAATGACACGTTGTGGATTATTGTGGACTTGGTTTAAAACTTCATGTAATTGATGTTCCTACCTCTGTGTTGTCTCTGTCACATCCCCTCTGCCTCTACACTGCCCCTAGTGGTCATGTGTATACTGTTTGGCCTTGCATGTCCACGTCATATTACATTTTGAGGAGGTGCACTGAAAAACAGATAATGCAGGGTAAGCCATCATGCATAAACATTATTAAAAGCAAATATATGTCCACTTTTATTAGACATTTAGGACTTAAAGAAAGACCTTTAGAACCTTCTCAATGATCACTAGAACCACCTAATGTAGATTACCTTCCCTAATGGCAACTAGAACAAGCTTAAAAACACTAAGTTAAAGCTTGATCCAAACTTGGTTTGAGCTCTTGAAGACGTTTCACCTCTCCTCTGAAAACTGAGTGGAGCTAGAAATACAAGCCTCTGTGGATTGTTAGTTTGACAATGAGTCGAAGTCCAGTTGCCTTTTGGATCAAGCTTTGAATTAGCTTTACCTGGATGACAGAGAACCTACAGACCCTTCAATTCAACAGAAAAATACTTAAACCTCCACATTAATCACCTCAATGACTCCTCGAACCCCCTCACAGCACCCCTAGAACCTCGTCAACCGTCTCTTTTTACAGATATTCTCTGGATAACATACATGAGTAACACATGAAAACAAATCCAATCTGCAGTTTGTTAGACAGCTGTTGCATCATCAGAACAGCTTTCAAAACAAGCCAACTTTAATCATAATTCAATAATATATAAAACATTCAATAATATGACATCAGATTATTTTGATGGACTGAATAACATTTGTTTGACATTAATAAATCACAAACTGTGAAACATTAGCCGCTATCTGGAGGATATTTTGGGACCTGTCTAACCTCTGGGTGCTTTAAAACAATCAGAGAGTGTACCTTTAAATATCCATCACAGGGGTAATTTGATTTAAAAATGATTGTATTAAATATATTCAGACTACAAGAGTTCCCACACAGAAAACACCACATGTTTTTTTCTTTAACAACTTTATTTTGAACAGAATAAAATGTCTTTATTTGTCTATCAGCATCAAGTAAAACTCAGCCACAGTCAAAGAAAAGGTGAAGGATTTTGTTTTTTTAATTTAAGTTCGCAGTTCATGAGGGTGAAGAGCTAAAAGGGCACAATGTTTAGAAACCCTGGATCAGAGCTAAAAACACGAGTTATTTAACTCATAGATCAACAGAACCTCTTTGGCAGAGATTCATTTATTTTACCTTTGTATCTGTATGATTCGAATTGCACAGATTTTTCAATGAAAGCCTTATGGGGACATGAAGTGGTATTATTTCACTTCCAATCTACGTATAGGTTACAGATGAGACACAACTATGAGCTTAGGAAAGGGAAACAAACTGAGACATGGCCAACACTTACAGGTCTTCTTTCATTTTTCTATTTCTAATCCAAAGCCAAACAAAGGTTTACTTCACTAAAGCTTTGTAATCAACAAACATGCAGATTTTCAACACTGCCTTCTTGCTGTTAATTTAAAGTAAAATACAAATTTCAAAAAACATCTCCCACTTCAAAGTGGCTATATAAGTCAGAGGTCACTGCCGTCACTTCAAACTAAAGGTCTCTGTTTTGAGTCCTGCTTCAAACGGATGAACTTTAAATTCCTAAAAATTACAAGTTAGACTGACTAGGAAAGGTTTTTTGTTTGAATGAATACACATTTGTCTTACCTAACATCTTTAATTCAGTCAACATAAACATTATAAGGCTGATTGGACACTAACATTTTTAATTTATAGAGAAACAGATCTTTTCTTTTACAGTGCAAGGTGTCTACTTTAAATTAAACTGTAGAATTTTAGTTGGTTTTAAAGTCGTTGTAAGGGTTTAACTGGGTGAAGATAAATTGAGTGTTGATTTTAAATCCAAACATTGCTGTAGAAAGATTAAGTCAGTCTTCTCAGTTTTAAAATGGGACACATTTTCATATAAACTACGTTAAACATCTGACTGAAAAACATTCAGAGTGTCTCAGAGTTGGAGTCTGGTGTAACAATTGTGAAATACAGCGTTCAGAAGTGACACGTTCAATAAAATATGTTTGTACTTTAGTGACGTGTTTCTCTTTGTAGATATAAAACGTGTTTATTCTGCTGCACATTAACACTCATTCATTTCCTTCTCATTATCTGCATGAAAACACTGAGACTGGATCGTATTTACACATTAGCAGGAAAATAAACTTTATTTTCTGCTAAATTATGCAGAGATTTAGCTAAAGGCCTTTTTTTCTGGAGTTTGTTGGAAACATGATGCAAGACTTTCAGCTCCTTACAGCGAGAAGCTCGTTCACTTTTTTAGGTTAAAACAAGCTTTTCAGTCGGAGCAGATTTACCTCAGCCAGAAGGATTCCTGAAAACTTTCCCTGATCGTTTTACTGTGAAAGGGCAGGACAGAGGAGGAGGACGTCCTGCCTTTTGTTTCCCAGCAGCTCGTCTCACATCTATAATTCATTCTGTGTAATGGACGGCTCATATTTTGGGGAAACACCATTTGCAGAAATCAATGGAACAAATAATGAGCAGCTGATGTTGGACCTGAAATCCTGACTGACAGGAGGGAGAAGGTGCTGGAAAGCAGCCGATAATCTGATCTGAGTCCAAATTTAAGGCTGATTAATAAATAAATTATGTGCCTCCAACAAAAAATGAATTATTCAGACGTTCAGCCGTCAAAAAAATCTTAATAAGTGTTGGCCCACATATTGAGATGCACATTTTGGGCAGCTAATGACCTGAATCTAAATGCTCGGCCGTTGACTTGTTTGAATTTTAAACGTGTGTGTGTGTTTTAGTGTGCATGTGTGTCTCGGCACTCAATCATCAGTGTGAATATTTAAAGGGAAAACACGAGTTGACCTCTTTCTTTCAGGTTTTATTGGTGAGTTCAGATTCAGTCTGAAGATTTACTCTTTAACAGAATCACATTAATAATTCATTCTGATACTGAGGCTGAATATCGGTTATTTTTATCACCCAATTTCACATGCAGTCCACCTTCTTTAGCTGAATTTTTGTATTTTCACGTTGATTATTTGGAGACAAATTTTGTGACAGAGAAGAGATGTTTCTGTTGTGATATCAGCTGTAACATGCTATGGAAGCCCATTAATGCTACTGTGATGGGAAAAAAAGATCCTGCAAGTCATTATAATGAGTTAGTATCTCAATATAATGACTTAGTATCTCAATATAATGACTTAGTATCTCAATATAATGACTTAGTATCTCAACATAATGAGTTAGTATCTCAATATAATGAGTTAGTATCTCAACATAATGAGTTAGTATCTCAATATAATGAGTTAGTATCTCAATATAATGAGTTAGTATCTCAATATAATGAGTTAGTATCTCAACATAACGAGTTAGTATCTCAATATAATGAGTTAGTATCTCAATATAATGACTTAGGCCACGTATCCACACACAAAAAAAGACTCATTACGTCAACGTATTTTTATTTTGTACAAAATCTCAACGTAAAATAATTAGATTAATACAATTGTATTTTAAAGCTTTCATCAGAGTTAATTAAATTGCTTTGATCAAACATATCTATATTACGTTGACCCAATGTAATTTGACACAGCTGGAGCACGCACATACATACATACAGGCAGCGCAGACGAGCAACGGCTCAGATCTGGAGGGCGCTGCCTTTAACCCCGAAAGTTTTCAATATAGCCCCTTATATGATGTTAACAATACACATACTCTCAGATTGTCCAAATCCCTGCTCTGCTCTGCTCTCACATTCACCGCTCCCTCTCTGTCAATGACTCGACCACTCACGCACGTCGCTCTCCCTTATAACAGCAGGTGAGCTGACAGAGCGCTCAGATACAGAAGGTGCTCGATCGATAAAAGACAGAGTTAGAAGCCTCTGTAGTGACTGTTCATTTAAAGTTGTTTTATTATACAGTATATTGTAGGCAGGGGCGCCGCCAGGACCCCCGGGCCCCTTAAAAATATATCACATCGGGCCCCACCACCACATCCCAAACTAACCCTGGAGAATTTCTATAAAGGCACACCTCCATCACACAAATGACCCATTCAAACTTTAAACATCTATGCTTTGTTTTACATCCTGAAAATGGGAGAAAAATAATCACAGTAATATTTCCTCATAGTTTAAAATATTTAGATTTTGTATTATACGAACCTTTCAGACATTTGAACCATTTCTAGCAGCATTGTTTACTTTTGAAATTGCTATAGTTGATGTCCTACAGGCTTTTACTGTCTAAAGAGCTCTCGTGTACCCACGGCACGGGGGGCAGAGCTGCTCGAGCAGCTCGAGCTCTCGTGTACCCAAATAACTACAAACTGATAGTGTAATTCTCCAAATAACTAGATTTTGCGTTTATTGACTGTTTCATTTTTGCTAAATCTACTAAAACATTGGACCTTTCTCCTCTGCTTTATAATGTAACCAATGTTTAAATAGTGCTTTTGCAGACTTGCTCAAAATTTGGATTTTTCTTAAAAAGGGACAAGGACAGAGTCACAATCGGACAAAACAAATTATAAACGTGAGAATAAATCCAGAACATTTATTGGCCCTGCTCCCTCTCTGCTCTCATGCAGTCAGATCACATTTTTGTTTCTTTTTAATTTTGTTTTGTTTTGTTCCATTTAGTGTCAAACCTTTTTGCAGCTTCAAAAAATAAAGTACTAAGTGCTTGTAATGATTTTAAAGCTTCAGCATTATGATTTCTTTCTGATTATGTTTGGCTTCCTTATTGTTGTGTTGTTCTGTGGCTTCATGTTGCGCGTAAACGCTATTTCTTGTTCTGTAGAAAAAGTCGATCTGATGAAGTTAGTGAAGTGAATCCTCTACAGTGGTGTCTGACGCTGATGGGAGGAAAAGAAAACATCGTTAAGCATCAGAATATTTGTCTCTTTGTCTCACCTGTCAATCTTAAACACAGCGTTTATCTTGGAGACCCTGTGAGGGGAGGTGTGAGGAGGTCTGTGGGGGTCCGGAGGGTTACGGGGGCAGAGCTGCTCTGTAATCCTGCTGTCAATCTCTCACACTGATGGGCTGATGAAGGTGGGGGGGCGTCCTCAGCAGGATTGTCTAACCTCTGTCCTGGGAGGGGCATCCAACACGTTAATTCCTCTATTGACAGATGTCCAATCAGAGCGTCCGGCTGCGATCAAACCTGCATGTTAACGAGCTGTGGATCAGAGTGTGTCGATCAATAAGTCCTCACACATTAACTGAAAGATATATGGATGATACACTCACACTGACAGAGGGGAGAGCACCTGACAGTTACATACATTTTAAATAGATAATGTTTAATTTACATACAGTCTTTGTTTATCAATGAATAATTTAATTGATGCTACTCGGAGTTGAAAAACATGTAGGCCTATGTTTTCTGTCAGTGTTCCCTCCAACAGCCTGTGGATAGATCTTTAAACTCGGGAGGGTTTTCCAGGAAAATGTGTTTAGCTGCAGTACCAACAGTGCTCATGTTAGCTCACAAGTGTTGGTCAGTGAAGCCTGTCTGGACTAACAGGAAAGTGAAAATGAAGGGTCAACGAAAAAGAGCGCTCTAGTTCATGCAGACCTTCATTTGGCTTTGTTAGCTAATGTTAGCTTGCTATCTAACTCTGAATAACTGCTAGCTAGCTCATGCTCAAGAGAGTAGTTTTACATGTTAAAGTCAGCTAATACGGGTGTGATCTGGCTGTTAAATTATCTACCTCACAGTTTTCAAGACATCAGATATAGGGTTACAGCATTTGTAACACCAGATTCATGCACGGAGGCTTAGTAAAAGCTAACTGGCTAACTTAAGCTTGCCAGCCTACAACACAATAGCTAACAAAAGCTCTAAAGTCTAAATCACACAAAAAAGATTAAAATCTTAACAGATGACGGAGAAATAATGATAGATTAACAGTTTTGTTCTTATAGTGTGTGGAGAGCGACAATATGACCAAAACAGCACAGCACACACTAACGTTCACCAACAACACAACGAAATCTCTCACCGTCAAACGGGTCTTTAGAGTAAATCAACATGGACGACGATGAGCAGAATCGCGGATTGTTTTTGTTTCTTTTTGCAAAAAATTCATGAAGAAAAAAGAAAAACTATGGTTGAAGTCATGTAGACAGTATGAGTCAAAATTGATTTGCTGCGGTAGTTGTTCTTCACTCTTCATTCAGCTCACTTTAATGTGCTATCATTTCATGACATTCTACAGAGCTCTGGGTTCCCCACACACAACTAACTGAACATCTAGCAGGGACATGAAGAATGATTATCTGAACCTCCACACACAAGTAATGGATAGATTTTTTATATTTCAATTTAACTTGAGATGCTGTGTTTTCCCCTGCAGTCAAAATGTTGTATGAATGAATCCAAGGATTATCAGGTCAAATATAAATTCTCCATCTGCTCCAAAAACACATGAATGGACGGAGGTGTCATTTATTTATATTATAAGTTTCAATTCAAACAGCAGCACAAAGATTTTGCTGCACTTAAGCTATTATGCTTTAAATGTTTTGAAGCTTTGACAGCACATGATTAATGATAAGATTGAAAAAACGATCAAAATCTGTTAGACTCAGTAAACACTGATGCTCCACACGTTTTACTCCTGGAGTTTTAGCTCTCATCTAACTGAAGACTGACGTCAATACAAAAGGACTACACCTGAAGGAGCCTGAATGTGACTGATTTACAGAGCAGGAGTATCACTTTTTTTATAAACACCACCAGAAGAAGGTGTGTTCACCTGTAAACCAATCAGGAGCCTCCTGAAGAGGCGGGGCATGTGTGTGCCTCCTCCTGATTGGATGATTGATAGAGACTCCTCCATCTTGTGCTTGATTAAAAGTCCCTTTGTTTGCCTGCTCTGTAAATCAGTCAGATTAAAATCCTTTCACCTGTTGGTCTCACAGCAGTACAGTGACACACATGTAGAACCACAGCTGAAGATTCAACCTTTTAAATCAAAGTAAAAGGCTGGATTCATGTTTGTGTCTGAGCAGATTCTGACACATTAACCACATGTGATGGTGAGAGCTAACTTTTTCCACCTGTGACTGCACTGCTCTGACAGTTCAGTATTTCTTTGACTAATGATTCAAAGATATTTATCAGACCTGAATCTGGTGATGACTTCAAGACTGATTTAAAATACAGTATAAATAAAAAAAATGTAAAGTAGAAGATGCAAAATTCAGACTAGAAATTAAAGAAAGTAATCTCAACAA
>CM036540.1:23920401-24000401 GCA_020745685.1 Tautogolabrus adspersus | reverse complement strand
GTTCTCAGGGGTCTCTGAGGTGTGATCTGGGTTTAATGTTCAGCAGGCAGAGAACAGGAGACCTGCAGAGAGGATCAACAGTCACCAGTCCATAGAAAAAAATCAATCTCCTGCTGAACTTTGGATTTCTTTTGTCAGTTAGTTTTGGAAATAGGAAACAGAACCCTGAATACTTCCTGGAGGACCCCTGGGGCCTATCCAGGGTCAGGAAAACCCCCTGAAAGCCTCTAAGGGTTCTTAAAAACTTCCTCCTGGGTCCTCAAAACATTCAACTCACCAAGAAACTTTCAGGGATCCAAGAAAACCTTCCACATTTTAGGGACTCACAGAAACCTGGTTAACTAACAGGACTGATATTACGTATTTTCATGAATATTGAATGAACTTTTAAATCTGTATATCATCTAAGTAACTATTCTGGGTTGGAGTTGCTGTAATCATATCCAGAAGAACATTTCACAGAAACAGAGTTATATTGGGAATGGAGCCAAGCGTCTGAAACTGAAGAAATGTATATGTCTTATGTACAGGTCAAGCTGATGTTTCTTCAAGCCTTATAGAGGTGTACCAAGAATAGAATGACTTTGTAAGCTGTACCTTGTCGAGGATAAAAGCACATGTAAATACAGAATATGTCAGTCAGCTCAGCTTGGAGTGTGTTAGTGATTGCGTTGGTCTGACCTCGGCCGAAATAAACTATAAAATAATCCACAGTCTGTTCCGCGAATTTATTATTATATAGACAGCAGAAACAACCCCAACCTTACAATTGGCGTCAACGAACAGTTCCAGGGGAGAGGCGACTTCACTTCAGGTAAGTAGTTAATTCATTTTTACTGCTTACCTGGAAGAAGTTCATTCTCTGTTTAAACAACCTGTAAGGGGGCTGTTTATATGATTATTGATTCATTTAATGTTAATATAATTGGACATATATGAGCACTACATTTGAATTTACTTCAAAAGTGTATCATTTCTGGACTTTATGAAGTATAAAATTGATTATGTCATTGTTATGTTATCTATGTTTCATGTGATGTTACTAATGGAATCAGTACAGAACTATCTGATGTGATAGAATTTATCTTTGGGTACTGGATATTGATGTTTGAGACATTTTTGAAGAACAAAGGGTTCTCTTTTTATGACTGCAGTTTGAACACTGGCAGAGCTGCAGAGGTTTGCATGTTTTAAAATCTCGGTGTAAAATTCTTATTAAATCAAAAAGTGAGCCAGCTAATACTTAGCTGAAGAGGTTAATGTGCACCTGAGAAATGCATATACACCCAGTGTAAATTAATTAATTAGTGAATGATAGCAGCTGATGATTTTTGAAGAAAAAGGATTTCATGGTGAAATGTATCGATACAAGGAATAATGAATCAAGTGATGAAATGAATAAAGAGTCATTTATAGCAACTTGCGAACTGAATCAAAGTTGACTGCAGGCAGATCATATCAGTTGCGTAGTGTTGGCTGAATAAAGAATTGAGAAATGAATAAAATGACTAAGGCCTATAACATGTGTTGCTGGACAATGTGTCTGTGTTTCGTCTAAAAGTCTCGAGCAATCACAATTTTATTTTCGTACCGTCCAGAAAACTAAATTTAAATTACTAAATTTTCAAAATTAAATTATTTTATGACATTAATTTTCAACAGACTGAATTTATTTTACAGTTTATTAAAAAGTGCACATTTTATTTCTTTATTTGTTGTTAAGTGCATGCAATTACTAATATTATTGATAAAATAAATTAAGGTTACCGGTACATTCAAATAAGTAACTATTGACATCATAATCTATTTCAAATATATTTGTCAACTTCTCTTAAACTACTTAAAACTACTGATAAATAATGTAAAACTAAACAAAGAAACTAAGACAAAATGTAACTTGTAAAACTTGCTTAATTATATTGAGTACATTTCAATTGACTTCATTAAATAAACATCAATTAAACAATTATACCATCATGGGCAATCGAAAAAGCAAAACCTCAACATGCAATTTACCTGTTGTCAAGTATAAATCTGAACTTGATTTACCCAGGAAGGAACGAAAAGCCATAAAAGCCTTGTTAAAATCCAATCCGAATTTCACTCTCCTACCTGATAAGCCTCTTACTGAAATGACTCCAAGAGAATGGATTCAGAGCAAAGTAGGTTTTTATTATGTAGAACCATATCTGACTTCTTTGGCTAAGTGGACTGACGACCGTTATCCCATAGAGGGTAGTTTTGACAAACGGAAACTGGATTTAGTACGTGGCTACTTGATTGACAATACTTCAGTGTGTGATCCACTGTGGGATAAAGACTACATGGTATCTGTGTTCAAAGCATGGGAGTTGATGAGTTCTCAATGGCCTGGCAATGTTAGAAACAAAGATCTAAGGAAACATCGAACAAACAAACATATTGGTTTTACGATGGTACAAGCTAATCTTGATGACACACAGAACACTTTACATGGTGCTAAGGATACACAACATGCCAAGACTTCAGCACATACCAGATCATGTAGTCCACATATAGCCGCTGCAGCATATCATGCTGAGGACGATGACATTTATGACTGGCTGCTTGCATTCTCTAACTTGACAGACACAGGCTCAGAGAAAGAAGTCTTTCCTCGTAATGTCACACCAAGGATTGTGTTTCCATTTATACAGAACGTATCAAATGCAATTAAAGCTTGGAGAATGCAATGTATCATAGCATGGTTACGAAATGGCAGAAAGGTCTTTGACTCTATAGAAAGACGGTATTCTGGTGATTCAGATCTCATTATCAAGGAGCAAATGAAATACACTACTGAATGTATCAGGAGTGAATTTAAAAAGATTTTCGCCTTGTTGAAGACAGGTCAGGACATAGATCCTGCCGCAAAGAAACTCTTTTGCGACTTTGATGCTATAATTGCTAGATTCCAAGATGCACAGATGGGAAGGATTGATTTCAGAAGACCACTTGATCCTAAACATGTGCAGGGCATTCTATCCACAATTTCTGACACTGATGTCCGAGAGGCGTATGTTAAACTTAGACAACTTATAGAAGAAGACAGAATGGGGGAGCAAGACAGGATGAATGCTACTGACAGTGAACCAACACATTCTAATGATGACACAAACATTAATGCTCCACTCATGGTGTTTGATGACAAAGTAATTGATAAACCTTTGACTTTGGTTGATATCTCTAGAATCACACAAGATGCACCACCGCCACTAACTAATCCAAAAGGATTTATTAATTGGTGGAATTCTTTGTTGACGCATGGATCAATGTCTGGGAAAGATCTTCGATATATCCTCTGTACTTTAATGCCTAATATTAAAGTAGAAACACTGATTGATGAATGTGACACATTGAGCTATGAACATGATGGTCCAATAGCTGGTGAAGTAGAAATGCAGAAAAAATTTCCATGGTTTTCTAAACATCACAAAGACACTCACATCCAGGAGCTGACAGATTTCTTGCAGAAAAATGCAGCACAAGACAGGGATGTTACACAGATCTTGAATTGTAAGCGTAAACCTAATGAATGCATGTCAGATTATGCTTCCAGATTTCAGAAATGCTGGAAGGAACAGGCGAAGCTAGACATTTCTGACAGAGAAGATCCATTTTTCACGTCAATGTTTCTAAATGGCATCGGTGACCATTCTGCATATACTCTGAAATTGTCTGCACCAAACGTGTATTCATTGAGTCCAACGAATCTGTTGAAGAAAATTAGAGAACTAAACGCTATAGGATTATTCAGCACTAATATTCCTATGATACAGACTGTTCAAACGACTCCTGAACCAGACGAACATCTTATGGCATTTCAAAACTTCCCTCAGAGAGGAAGGGGTATAAATAGGAATTTCAACAGTCCTATGCCAATGAGGACATCATACAGACAGGGTGCATATCAATTTCCTCAGAGAGGGAGAGATTTCAACAGAAGAGACTGGATTGTCTCCACGTGAAGTATTAATGGGTCGACCATTTCCTCTGGGAGTGATAATGCACGAAAAACCAGCTATTGATTTAACAAAATTACAAGAAATGCAACAAACATATGTTAAGCATCTGTTTTATTTTGTCTCCGAGTACTCTAGACAAGTGATAGAAGCACTTCCCTCACCACCTGAGACCCCCATACATGACTTCCAACCTGGTGACTACGTCCTAGTTCGCAGCCTGAAACCTAGAGAGGGCGAACCACGTTTTGGACCACCCACACAAGTACTCCTTGTAACAAGAACGGCAGTCAAGGTTAAGGGTCAGCCACAATGGATACATGCATCCAGAATCAAGGCAGCCCCGCAGACGACAACAGGAGCTGTGGAACCAGAGACTGTGATTCCATCAACAGCACAAGAACTGATATCTCACTGCCACGACCTGAACGAGGGAAGTACAGACTGATTCAGATGTACAATCATTTCAGAAAATATCTTGTTCGACATCTTGCAATGATATGTGGAACAATAACATGTTATTTGTTTCTTTCTTCTTTTCTGAACTCTAGCACACCTACTCGCAAATACCAGGGGCGCAGCTTTTCTCAAAAACCATACATTGAAATGGGCATGTTAAATCATACCCCAGTCAATCTACTCGACATGCAGTGTTTGATTCTTCCGCTGACGGTCAACGCTTCAAAACCTTTCTACATTGATAATGTTACCTTTGTAGAATTAACTGACGAAACTGATGTTCGTACGGTATATCGATCAGTGGCAAATGAAGAGGTGATCGCTTTATCATATCGTCCAATAGGAGATCTTCCGGAAAGGGCTACAACCCAATATTGTAATGAATTTTGGGCAAAACTTACTCCAAACTTCTTTGTCCAATATGATAAACAGGCCTACTCAGATTTCCAACCAGTCGTGATAAAGGCTACACAAACAATACCTTCTTTGGTTTGTGTAAAACCTATCGCATTTAAACCCTACCATAGCATGGGCTTTACACGAAATTGCGTTGTAGACTTGTATGTATTCGGTCAATGGCCTCTTCCAGCAACTGACCGTGTCAGTTGGGTTTGTGGAGATAAATTATATACATATATTCCAGCAAATTGGCAGGGAAGTTGTGCACCATATTGGGTTCCGGACAGAACCAAATTTAATCCATGGATAGAAGGACAACAAAATGTACCACCCTTACGTTGGCCTACTCCACAACCTGATGAGGTTGAACGTCAATTGAAAGTCGAGGAAAATAACAATGATCGTGTTTATCAGGATCTTGATATGACTTTGGCAACCAATCATCCGTTTACGTCCAACTTATGGTATCGATCAATGGAAAATAAAGTTAGGAAACTGACTCACAAATCTTGCTACGCATGTTCACTTATTCCACAATCAACACAAGAACTGTTTCCCACAGTAGCAACACCTCTTACTGGACAGGAAGGTCTACCATCTTTGTGCATATTAGCCTATCAGTATGTTATTCAAACACATCCTAATGTTGGCTTATTGTCACAATCGCCTTTATCAGTCAGACCTATAATACGTCCTAAGGATTTCCACATAGGAAAGACAAATAATTTGGTACAGAAAGTTGATGGCATTTTTCATAAAATGACTCAGTATGTGATCTACTCCAAAATATTTGTCACCCACAGAGACATGACTAATATTTCTGGGATACACGCTACGATTTTGCACGTACCAGAGTTTTATCCTTCTTTAATGGGCTGTCCGTATTTCTACAAAAAACACATCGTACAAGTTCCCATTGACTTGTCAACCAAACCTACCAGGTTGGCTGCCACTGTAAATTCTTCTGCTATATTCGACGTTTGCATCACTGGACAAACATTGGAGTTGCACAAGCAGAAAAATATGGGTTTCCTACATCATAGACAATGTAATTCGGTAATTGATCGTGTAGGAGACTACACCCAGCTATCTAGTTTAGGTACCTCCGCCATACCAGGATTCTATTGGTGCTGTGGACAAAACATATGGACCAGTCTTCCTCCAATGTTTAGAGGAAATTGTGGTTTGTGTATGTTAAATGATTTAATCTACTTGGTAGAACCTGTGGAATATTTACCTACTCACACAGGTAACCACAGATTGCGACGAGATTTAACAGAGGTGTCAGGGTACGTACATCTCAGAAATACGGATCCGGCGGATTTAGCAAAGCGATATTACGATTTGAACCCTGAGTTTCAAATTTTCACGCATTCTCAATTGATTTTCAAAACTATTTTTTGGAACACTGAATTGCAATATGCCAACCATTATCTCATCGCACTTACACGACATGATATAGCGTTGGTGGCTAATGAAACACTTAGGGGCCTTCAGGCGTTGGGGAGCGAAATCGCCTTAATTCGACAATTTGTGATTGACAACCGGAAAGCACTGGACGCCATAACAGCAGCACAAGGGGGCGTATGTGCTATTGTTGGTGAAGGATGTTGTACTTATCTTCCATCAGAATCTGAAGGTCTCGGTAATTTGACAAACGCCATTAACAATATTCGACGTATTCAGGAAGGAATTACTAATGTAAATCGAGACGCACAAGGTAGTGGAGGATATAATAGCTTGAAACCTTTGGAAAATTTTTTCGATCTTTTTAAAAATAGTCCTTTGACTGCCTGGATTTTGAGCATTGCTGTGCCTCTCTTTACTATCATGATAATAGCTTCTATTATTATGTGTTGTTGTTTTCCTATTTTTCGTGCATTAATTCTCAAATCTGTCAACTCAGTTACTAATTTGACTATGTTTCAACATCCTGTTAGGAACGTGGCCTTCTACTGCCCGCCGGTGACGGTGCCAAGGGATCATGGATCAGATGATGCAGAATCAACCTCTTCTTCGGATTCTGACTCCACTGACTATGTCAATAATGTGGACTGATCATGTAACAAGTATACCCTGCACCTTTAAAACCTTAATTATTGAAATACATTTATAACATCGACCGGACAGTAGAGGAGACTACCACGTCCTTTGACATGGAAGTTTATGTGCTTCATTTCTTTTGAATAAAACAAATTTTCTCCTGTTTTTTGGGTAGACAGGGAGGTCAGAATTATATTTGTTTTCACGGAATAGGTAAGATTTATTTTATTTTATAGTTAGCATGGGTTTTTTGTGTTATTTTGGAACTGGGGCAATGTCTTCCATGACAAAGATTAATAACATGGATGTTTGGGGACATATTTTTGTCTTAAGAAACACTAAAAGAAAGAAAAAGAGAAAAAAAGAGAGGGATGTGATATATAAGTATTAGATTTTGGTTTGATTTTATGAAATGTTTTGTTGATTTTACTGACTTTTGACTTTACACATTTTCTGTTTTAGATGTGCTGTGACTCACCATAAAAAAGAAGAATAGCAGAACACGGATTGGGTTTCTCCCTAAAATTCAACGATCAAATAATATAGGGTTTTCCCACCTGTTCTGTTTAGTCGAATAGTACTCAGGAGTTCTTTTCATCCTAATTTCTTTCTTTGCATTTCAATGTTTTGCAAAATAAGATTTGAGAAATAAGGTTTTGGTCTCCTGTAAGCAAGTTTATGATCTATGAGTTGTACCTGTAATTTAAAACCACTCCTCTAACATTTTTATGTTATTTGGGTTATGTTAAGATGATTTTGATGTCTTATAGGTACAAGACAGAGACCATACTCTTGTAGAAGGTGATGGTGAGCGCCTACTAGGTAATCAAAATTTGGTTCCCTTAAAAAGAAAAAAAAAAAAAAGGGAGGAACTGATATTACGTATTTTCATGAATATTGAATGAACTTTTAAATCTGTATATCATCTAAGTAACTATTCTGGGTTGGAGTTGCTGTAATCATATCCAGAAGAACATTTCACAGAAACAGAGTTATATTGGGAATGGAGCCAAGCGTCTGAAACTGAAGAAATGTATATGTCTTATGTACAGGTCAAGCTGATGTTTCTTCAAGCCTTATAGAGGTGTACCAAGAATAGAATGACTTTGTAAGCTGTACCTTGTCGAGGATAAAAGCACATGTAAATACAGAATATGTCAGTCAGCTCAGCTTGGAGTGTGTTAGTGATTGCGTTGGTCTGACCTCGGCCGAAATAAACTATAAAATAATCCACAGTCTGTTCCGCGAATTTATTATTATATAGACAGCAGAAACAACCCCAACCTTACAAGGACTTAATAAAAAATGTGGGTATACTTACCGCTGCTCAGAAAGACGATGACAACTGTCCTGAGTTTTTTTTAACCAAAAAACAGTCAAAGGTGCAACATTTTGGTATAATCCATGGCACAGCAATGTGCTTGGAAAAGGAGGTTGTGTTTCTCCCTTGCAAGAAATTATTTTGCAACATATTTTGCATTTAGCCTCCTTCATATGTTGTTTAAGTTGCCAAAATGTTGTGGGAAAATGCATGTTTTGCATGTTCAGCTATCCTCGCACTACCTGGGCACCAGAATTCTTAAATAATCCTTAGAATTTGCTAATTAACTTCATAAGCCCTTTAAATCCCAGACAAGGACTTTTAGAGCACTAAGAACCTTTTAAAGACCTCCTGGATCTCATCCAGGGCAGTATGAAGACTCTTAAGGACCCCAAAACCCCTTCAGTGACAGCTTAGACCCCTCAAGGCCCCCTGGGTATCTTGTGGACATTGAGTGACATTAAATAATGCTGTACCTGATCTGTGTGCACATTCAGAGTTTATTTCAGACTGCTTTTTTAGACATAACTAGAAGTTGTACAGCAGGATGTCTGCTTCTGAGTTTTCAGCTGCATGTCAGAAAATCTAAATGTTTTTCTAACATTTTCTGTTAGTGTTTCTGTAAATGTTTGTCTTATCGAGGCTGGAGATTGAAAATATTAGCTCAGTTTTTCTTATCAGACAGAGAAAACACTGGTGGTGCCTTCAGGGAACTTCGATGTCAGACTGGCTGAAACATAATTTGTCTGATCAGACGCTGTACTTTTAGAAATCCTCAGAAACAAAGAGGAGATCAGCTCTGGAGGGGAACTCTTTCTTTTCTTTTTCTCCGTCGTGGAGAATCCTCCAGGGAGCGAGCACCTCGGGGGGTTTAAACGAAGGTTCAACATCTCATATGGAAATGAACGCCCCTGTTTTTCCTGTAAAGTGTCATTTTTTTCTGCTGCTGTTGTCTTTAAAGTGATCCGAACGCTTTGTTTTCTTTGATGTTATTGTGTTCTTCATTTCTTCATCGCCTCAGACGATGATGGGACATATTTGTGTGGCTCCCCGGTGACAGTCAATATTAAAGCTACAGCGCGAACACGATGATGAAACACAGGCAGGAAAACGACAACACACTCGCTGGAAACCTGTTAACCTCCATCAGCTGCTCCATGTTTCCTCTTTTTCTTTTTTTTTCTTCGTCTGCGTGTGCGAGCTGCTTTTCATCTCCAGGCGAGTTGAGACAAAGGAGGGCAGCGAAGGTTTTTACTCATTATGTTTCAGACAGTAAATTAAAGTGTCAACATGTTTATGTGATTAAGTGAGAATGGCTTTTTAATGACTTTAACTCTTGATTATTTTATTGTTTGAGACAAGAGGCATTACAAATGTTTAGTGTTTTTAATGAAGACATGTTTAATTTGAAGGAATAATTAGAGAACAAAATCAGTTTATTGCTTTTACAAATAAGTACTTAAAAACCTGAGTCCACAAATCCTGAGAGGAGAACATGTTGCTTTAATCATCCCTTTGAATAAGTTATTGTTTCTCTAAAATGTTGAAATGATTGTATAGAGTAATCTGACTCGAATGTTCTGGATAGACAAATTTAATTAATAAAAATTCCTTCAACTTTGACTCCTAAATGTATTTCTCATGTTCTAACAGAGATATATTACATCTCCCCTAAGTCATATATCTAATTCAGTTACGTTAATGTCCTAACTATTTCTTAAAATTATTGTTTTAACAAATTCCTTAAACCAATAATAACTTTAAAGGTTTCCCTTTTTCATTCCAGAACATGTGTTTTCCTGCAGAGTAAGTACTTTCTTTCTGGACTGCCCTCCAAGAAAATGCAGTACTAAATGTTGTCCGTCTACCTGCTAAATGCGGCCATTATTTATGGTTTGGTGGTGACCTCTGAAAGAATACAGATGTAAGATGACACTACAAAGTCAATTTTAGGTGTTGAATGTGATTAAGTCAATACATTTGTATTGATATAGCGAGATAGCATGTGAAAACACTTTTACATAAAGAGCAGGTGTAGAGTGTACTTTTTGTTACTTTATTTACAGAGACCCAGCATGAATCCAACTTGGGACAGAAAATCTTTATTTAACAGGCAGAAAGCTCAAACAAAACCAGACTCATGGGAGATCAGAGAGAGACTCTCCTAAGGGTCGTGTTGGACGTTTCTGTGACGACAAATGTTCGGATGAAATGTTCATATCATGAGATTTCAACTTGAGGTAAAGTACTCACTATTAAAGGTTAAAGTGGCTTTTATTGAGATTATTATAACAAAAACAAAAAAAGGTAACAATAAAAAATTCTCATTGTGTAGAATAATTATTACTATATATCTGATAACTAAAAAGGTAAAAGGTAAATGTGTGAAGCTCCTTTAAATGACTTTATATACTTAAGGTTGCTGTAATAATACATCATTAATTAATATGCAATCACATCAATATTGTTTTTTATATTCATGCTGCACGGCTATTTCATCAAAATTAAAGTCATGAAGTTTATGTTATTTTTATTCTATATTTAGGAGAAATTAGTAGTCTTATAATTATTTGACAAGCAGTAGTTGGTTCTGTTTGTCTTTAATTCTTCTTATTCTGTTTATTTTTGTGCATCAATGAGGCAAATTTTTTCTTTTTAACCAGAAATGTCTTTTACAAGAGAGTCCTATTTAAGACAGCAGCATTAAAATGTTTGTCTTTTTAAATTGCATAGAAATAATCAAACAACAGATTTAGCAGATAATAGCAGAAATACTTCATTAATCCCTGGGGTGAAATTTGGGAAATAATGGATTAGCCGTGTAAAACAATAAGACATGTATGCCTACATTAAAATAAGCTACAGCTGTCAGATAATTGTTGTGTCCTCTTAGATGTAGTGGAGTAAAAGAATAGAATTGCAGAGTACTTTAAAGCTGTAGTTCAGTACACTGTATGAGAAAATGTAGATTATATGGGGGTTTCTGGGAGGTTGTGACCCTTGTGTTAAGATTTATTTTAGTTTGTGTCTCGCAGTCGAACATCCAGCTGCGCTTGTTTCTGTCGCTGCTTCACTTTTCATTTTCTTGCCGTCTCTCTGAAATCACATCCAGATGTTGTCATCAGCTTCCTGTGTCCAGTTTTCCCAGCGAGCGCTGGAACGTGACACTTTCCTCTGGAAAATATAATAAAACAGAAAAAGCTCCGTGCAGCCGTTTCCTTTCATAAATCTGCTGCAGCTCAGAGAACTTTCACAGAGTTTTAATGGAAGCAGCGTCGAGGTGAGCGGCTGTAAATCCACCTGAGCCTCTGTGGACTGTGTAACCACTCCTCCCATCCTCTCTACATGCGCTCAGGTTTCGGCGCCTGCATTCGACCACCCGTCTGTGCACCAGCACCAACCTCACCTGTCCACACACCTGCAGGATTTACTGCTCTGAGATAAAGATAGTCGCAGGTTCATAACTCCTCTACTATCTTTACTCGCTGCTGAAACTCACTTTACTTCTATAAAGAGACTTATTAATCAATCAATCTTTATTTGTACAGCTCCAATTCATAACAAATGTAATCTGCAGACACTTTAGAAAAATAGAAGGTATGGACCTTTCTCTTTGTTATATTATTTACAAAGACCCACAATTAATCCACCATGAGCATTGATCTTGGCGACATTTAGCAAAGTAACAGTGGCAAGAAAAAAGGCTTTTCACAGGCAGAAAGCTCGAGCAGAACCAGACTCATGTTGAACAGCAATCTGCTGAGACTGTATCAGGATTGCAGAAAGAGTGATAGAAAGAGATACACAAATATGTTTATTTTAAATATAGACTTTGAGTTGTTTTTTCTCACATGCACCTCACAGTGGGAGACTATCCCTGTGGGCAAGACATGACGTAATAAGAATGACGCAGAAACGGCGGAGTTTGCTATACAGCGATATAGAAAATTAGGATGTGGACCAGAAATTCTGTGTTGTGAGTGGATAGCAAAGGTTTTATTTTTGCAATATATCTCAAGTGAAATGTTCAGATGTTGGTCGAAGAGAATACCAAGATTCCCTGACGTGGACTTAATATTGCTTGCTGGGGACACAATCTGCTGCGAAGCACTGATCACCAGAACATAAGTTGTGTTGGAATTTCGGTGGAGGACATTTTCTAACATCACATTTGTTAACAGCTGTTAGACAATCGTGAGTAAGGCTATTGAAATTATTAGGCTTGATGGAGAAGTAGAGTCAAGTATCTTCCACATAACAATGACAAGATATACCACAACAGGAGTTTAGTAGATGGCCCAGAGGCAGCATAATGAAAACAGAACAGGTCCAAGGACTGTACCGTGAGGGACCCCACACAAGAGGTGAGTAGAGGAAGATACATAGTTGAACCTTTAAGTGTCTCTCAGATAAGTAAGAGGAAAAGCTTTTGAGAGCTGTCCCCGAGATTCACCCAGTTCAAAAGTCTATCAACTAAAATGGTATGGTTAATGGCATCAAATGCAGCGGTTAGGTCAAGTAAAACTACAATGGAATATTCACCTTTTTCTGCATGCATTAGGATGTCATTAGTAACTCTGAGGAGTGCAGTTTCTGTGCTATGCTTTTTGTGGAAGCCAGATTGAAATTGATTAAAGATATTATTTCCCACAACCAGTTTAAGAAACTGGAGAGCGACTACTTTCTCCAGAATTGTCAAGATGAAAAGGAGTTTGGAAATTGGTCTGTTATTAATTTAATGGTATCAAGCAATGTTTTTCTGACTAGAGGGAAAACCCTAGCTGTCTTGAAATAGTCAGGAATGCAATCAGAAGAGAGTGATTGATTAATTAAACAGAGGAGTCAGGAGGAGATGACTGGCAGGATCTCTTTATGAATACCTTGCACCTTTACAATTTGAATAAACCTTTATTTAACCCTGAACAGCCTCACATGAACAGCACAAACATTTCACTATTCTCACTATTTTTCCAGTTTTTCAGTTGTTTCTGTCTGATGAAACCCCCTTAAACACACTCAGATCTCTGACTCTAGACCAGTGCTGTGGCACACGTCTCCTCCTCTTCCAGCAGGAAGTGACATCATCGACCCGCTGGATTAAAAGCCTGAGCTGCGGCCGAGCAGCTTTAGCTAGACAGGCTAATTGTGTCTCTGGTGGAGTGTGTGGTTTCTGACATGTCTTTAAAAAACCTGTAATAAACTGTTCTTTACTGGTCTAACTCTGTGGGACTGATCTGTCAGTGAGCCAAGGATCATTAGACCTGATCCAGACTGAAGTGGACCAGAACTCACCCATTTAAAAAGGCCTGGACCCTCTGCTGAGAGGCTGCAGTCAGAACACTAGGGCCAATAACAAGAATAATTCTCCATGTTTTGTAAAATGTCCATAGTTTTTATAGTGGATGAGGTACATTAACTCAAGAACTGTACTTTAAATAATTGGCTTTTGATCCATAAACTTACTTTTTTTTTCTGTAAAAAAAGTATGGTGGCCATGAAGGTCAACTGCAAAACCATTGATTGAAATACAAAAACATTTCATGAATCTTATGGAAGCATTTTTGTGTTTAATAACATTTTCTTTTGCATTTCACAAAATGTTTTTGAGTTACATGAGATGTTTTTGCAGTTGATCTTCGGGGCCACCCTAAAAAAAGTGCCCTCATTTTGATTCAGTTTGTGAGACTTAAACTCTGGCATCAACACCTGACCTTATTTATATAAGATTGTTTTTCTTTAAGTCCCTGATTTCCTTTTGGTACAAAAACAAACTTGTTTTGTTATTTTAATTTATTTTAGATGTTTTTATAAAATGATTTCTGACTCATGTTTTTGACAAAGAGACATACTGTATGTAATGCATATTTCTGTATGACAAAGACAACATAGATACTATCTATTACTATATCTGGGTGTATATCAATTAGTGATATATAGAGAGGAGTGGGATTTAATCAATAACTTCTTTCTACTCCTTTTCAGATATGTGAATAGAATCATCAAGTGTTGACAATTTTTCATTTGCACTATTCTTTCATTATTGAACATTTCTCAAATACAAATTTGAACCAACTTTAAAGTAAATATACATTTTTATAAGACAGCTGATCATCTGCTGCTGCAGGATTCTTTAAGTTTCACTTCTCCTTTCTGAAGCTTCACTTTCTTTATTCAAGGTTGAACAGAGAGTATGGTGGCCTGCAGGGACACACACCTGAAAGCAGGTAAAGGCCAAAGAGTGAGAGAGTTTATCAGCCTGAGGCGTTCAGATGCTTTCTGCAGAGTGAATGAAAGAGACAAAATTAAGTTTACAGAGACTGAATGAGGAAGTGAATGTTCCCCCTCCAGGAGTCAAATAACTGTTAATGTTTTATACAAAGGAATATCAACTTTTTTTGTGTGTGTTTACAGTGTTGTTGTTAAGTCTTTATCTAATTAAAAGAATAAAGAGATTAAAGATGTTAAATGCATCTATCTCTGTGTGACCACCTTTCTGATGCAGATTTAAGGTGGTGTAACTCCGTCCTGACACTCCTCATGTGTTTGTTATTAGCGCACTCAGGTTGGCGGCCAGGCGAGAGCGGAGAGAAGCAGTAAAAGGTGTGAGTGACTGCCGGCTGCAGCGACCACCTGCACGCCTAAATTGGGCAATTAGAGGGCGAAGTGTTTTCTTAGCGGGTAATTCTCTGTAATGAGTTCAACAGTGCAGCTCTGCCCGAGGCCCCACCTTCACCCCTCGTAAAGACAGAGGGATCGACAGGACGGCGCGCTCGACCTGTCACTCTTTTTAATCTCCAGCTTCAGCAGAAAACACACTCCTCCCCCTCTCCTCCTCCTTCTCCTTCGTATGATTCATTGACCGGAGCCCCACAGAAGCTGCAGCCCGCTCTGGTAAATCCCCCCCTCTTAATTAAGATTTCTCTCACCCCTTCTCCCAACGCTCCCCCATCCTCGCCCTCAGCTGGCTGAAAACTTCTGCCGCTGACAACAAATCGATGCGTCCGCGGCGTTGGGGCTCAGGTATTGGATTGCAGGTGGGCCCAGGAGGAGCGCCGTCCGGCCCCTGGCCCCCCGGCTGCCGCACCGAGCTGTCCGCTACTGTTAGCCCCCGCTGCAGCCGAGATGTGAAGTCTTTGGCTGCCGGATAAAAATGTCAAGCACTAATAGGCTCCATTGTGATTAGGAGAGATGGAGTTCACAAATCCTCAGCAGAAAAAGTGTTAGCAGCGATCTTTACAAGGTCTCAGGGTCTGCGGGCTCCTCCCCTCACATACCCCCCCACCCTCTTTATTTCTATCAGCCTCGTAGGGAGCGCTGAGCTGCAGCAGCCATAAATAAATAATCTTCTGAACTTTCCGTCAATTAGAAAATAAGAAAAAGTGGACTTGTTG
The DNA here is from genome assembly GCA_020745685.1 of Tautogolabrus adspersus. Lineage (NCBI taxonomy): Eukaryota > Metazoa > Chordata > Actinopteri > Labriformes > Labridae > Tautogolabrus > Tautogolabrus adspersus. The sequence continues at coordinate 23,984,808 of CM036540.1, read as the reverse complement.
CGAAGCCCCACACAGAATATTCATGAGCTGCTTCATTACCCCGGGATGCTCCGGTTTCAGGGATTTGTTTTAACCCCACTGAAGCTCTCAGGTAGAAATATTATTTACACTCTGCGCTCGGCTGCTTCTTCTTCACTTTTTAGTTATTTAGCCTGAAAGTTGTGAGTGAATCCGGGCTGGGAGTTGACCGCTCTGAGCAGTGAGGGATCATAACAGACAGAGAGAAAGAGAGAGCATCATTTATTTAGAAATCAGACAGCTTTTAATCACCTGGAGAGGCTGCATGACTCTGAGGGAGCATGAAAACCCGATTGTTACCTGTTAAACACCTTAAGAGCAGACACAACATAAAACAACAGAGAGAGACAGAGTTTTAACGCTGAAACACCAAACTCAAGTTCTCAAAGTCTGAACAAATGTGAAAACAGTCAGATTAGAGTTTTCAGGAAAAAAAGCTAATTTAATTCTGAGGTAATGAAAATGGGTTAAATATTCAGAGCGCCTTGTTAAAGAATAAAACAGTTAAAAAGTTATTTTCTCTGTCGTACCTGCCTTGCCTCACTCGGCCCTCAGAGTGCCGTTATCAGAGGAAATGAAGGATGAGGATTTATAAACAGGTTAACAGCCCGCCGGCTGCAGACGGAGACGTTAAAGTCTTTATGGACAGATCTGTGAGAGCCGCTCCTCCTCAGTGTCCGGGGAACGCTAAACACTCGCTCACAAGGACCTGCAGAGGGTCACACTGAAGCATCTGCAGCCGAGTGCAGATATCTACGGTGGCTGACAAGGACAACCATGTTAAATCTGACCTATTGATTTTAAGTAAGGGAAAAAAGCTACAAATTCATCAATTCATCATTTAACAGTTTACAAAAGTAAAAAAATCTGACTTGGTATCGTTCTGTTTTTGCATGTTTTTGTTTTTGTCCATCTGCAGCACATTTTTGTAGTGATTGTGTGAGTTTAACTTATGTCTTCCATAACTTCAACAGATGTGGGAAACAGATTTAAAATATATTTTTAAGTTAATAAAATAATCTAAATGTATCTTTTCTTTGGCCAGTTTGCACAATGTGTGTGTGGCTCTTTTTAGTTTTGCACTAGAAGCGTGATTTAAACATCACCCTGCACACTCCCTTGCGGTAAAATTTCCTGAATATTTCCTGCTGAAAATTTTTTAGCAGGCTGGAAGGAGAAGGTGTAGATAAAGTCGGGGAGAAAAATGTAGCTTTTTGTGTTCACACATGTAGCTCACCTGAAAATTGTAGGAGATATTTAGCAGAGCAGCATATATGTGAAAGCAGCTTTCAGTCATTGATGACTTGAAGAAGTCAGCACCGACTGACAGAGCTGAAACTGAAACTGCCGTAATGGACCCGTTTTGGAGTGAAAACAGGCCGCAGGTACACAAATCATCTCCTGTGTCCAGCTCACACAGCTTTAAGTCACAGGGAAAGGTTCTGATGGATCATAAAACTGTGACATGTTGGATATGAAACTTAAATGTGATCATACCGGAGAGAGAAAAGCTGGATGCATTTGAACTCTGCTCCATGAATCCTGATACATTCTTTTAACCAATCATTTTCTTTAAACAGAAGAAATTCCCGATAAACCCACAGCCAGAAAATGTCACAGATTCATTTTTTGTAACAAATAAAAAAACAGTCTGAAAGCTGATCTGATTCAACGAAGAAGAAGTGGAGCTCCGGCTGGCTGATTCGGGCGGTGCTGTTAATGTTGACCTAACCTCCCGTAATGATTAGACGCCGTCATAAATTGCTTACAAATGGCCGTCTTGTTCTGCAGCATTTCATGACTGTTTCTTTCTCAGATTAGCTTATTACAATACCATGCGTGTCAGAATCAATGCCTCACATTATTCCTGACCCCCTCCATCCCCCCTCCTCCCTCAGTGCAGATGTGAGTCCGACTCCCAGGTGGATTATTTTCAATCAATACAGCGAGCGCGGCGATTCTGGAGCCTCTAAATATCCAGGATTGGCTGAGCGGAGAGCGGCAGTCTGACCCGAGCAGCGATCCGTTCCATAATCACCTCGGACCGGCGGATTCTTTTACAGCCGCTGGAGTTTCCCTCCCAGGCTGCTCGGCTGCGTTTAATGAATTTCCTGTCTTACGGCCTCAGAAATGTCAACACTCAATCACGCTGTAATTGAATTTCTGCAGCAGTCCAACATTTTTGCTCTTAAAGCAGCACCATTAAAACATTCTTTTGTTTGCACTCTTGGAAAACTTACACAGGCTCTTTTTTTTATTGTTGGCTAAGTTTCGTAATGTTTCTAACATCTGTCAGGAGGAGGGGGCTGCAGGATGTTGGTGGAGGTGTTGCATGGATGGAGATCGACTGACTCAAACTATTTCTGAACATGCTCATATGATGACTCCAGTAATCATGCACCATTACAGCTCTCCTTCTTCTGCTTCTTCTGTCCTTAGAATTTGGACTTTACTGCAGGAGCACACAAAACTACCGGTGCTTTAGCACTGTAGTTAGTTAAGGTACTTTTAGTTGATAATTCCTATTCTCTGCTATTTTCTACTTCACTACATCATACACAAATATTGTACTGTTTGTCCACTATGTTATCTTCTATAATTAGTTGGATTCATGTTAAGCTTTTACGTAAAATTTGCTTCTCAAATGGTCAGATTTCAATATTCCCCTTAAAACCAAAGATTAGGAAAAAATCCAAGCAATTTGTGTAAGACAACCATAAAAATGTATATTCTCCTCTGTGACGTTGCTTTTCTCCTATCGCCAAATTTCTCCCTAAGGTACATTGACCCACAGTCTCCCTTTGCACTTTGACCTTGCCTGATGCCGTTTTAAAATGTAAAAATGTGCTCTAACTTGTGGGAAACTGATCTTTGTTCTGTGTCAACACATTAACAAAATGGATAGTGTCTGCAGCCACTGATACACTCTTGTATTGATACTTCAAGTACAAGCAGAACCATGAGTGAGTGACGTCACCCATTTGTTAAATCCACTTTTGTACCATGTATGAATTTAAAGACAATAACTAATCAGACAAACATAGTTTTTTTGTATCAGTTAAACATGTTAAAATGATTGTAAAAACGGCTGTAAAAACTGGCATTTTTTAAAGGGGTGTGTACAGTATGTGACGTATGGGTCTCTTGGAGTCAGCCACAAGTGGCCACTCAAGGAACTGCAGTTTTTTTGCACTTCCGTATTGGCTTCACTGGAGGTTGCTACTTGAGCAGAACCAATGCTCCGTCTAATTTTTGGTTTGCACACCAGAAACACTGTAAGAATTGTCTCTGTTTACAATACAGACGGAAGTGTTAGCAAACACTGCTTTCACTGCATGCCGCCAGGAATTTTTCCTCCGCTTGCCCCCTCACTGTGTGCCAAAAATTGTATTCCCCTCCTCTCTTCCGTCAGTGACTTTGGATGTTCCAAATGAACCAACATCATGTATTGAAAGCAATATCTTTTTCTGCTGTTTTCAGCTGAAAAGCTCAGCAGCACAAACTCGTCCAGCAAGTAGATAAACAAGAAAACAGTGAAGGTCTGCAGGATAACCTTCAGACACGCACAGCATGAAGGATAATTTTACCCCAATCATGAATAAGATCGGAACAGATGTGTACATGGATATTGATCCGAACAGTGATGGCATAAACTACACCTCTCCTTCTGAATAAAATGTATTTCAGAATGAAATGGATGGGATCAGAATTTTCCGTTTGATATTTTTACAGGAAGAATTCTCATTCCTATTATTTGTGTCCATGTCAACATTTTAAGTTTAAGATATTAGCATGAAATATTAGCATCAGGTGCTAGCATCATATAAAAGTGAAATAGAGACAGACAATGATAACAATGTGTTAGATATTAGTGATCTTCATATTATGAGACCTGCACTGAGTGTCTCTGTCTGTGTGTCCTCCTGCACTCTCTCTCTAATAATTAATTATTTTTTATTGTCTCAATCAGCCTCTCTTCAAGCTCTGCTGCAACCAATCAGTCTGCTCTGCTCTCAGACCAATTTAACCAGCAGACGTCTGAAACTGTAAAAATAAAATGTTGGAGTCAAAAACTGACAGCTGACATGATAGTTATTTATAGTTTACATTTCTGTTTTATTCTTTTCTCAAATTGGCTGCTGGCTGACTTCCAAGGACGGGGTGGTGAAACGGGCAACAGGGGGCCCGTTCCTGCAGGGACCCGGAGTCTCCAGGGACCACACCCACCTAATAAAGACTCCAAACCACGCCCACTCTCTTATAAAGACCACCTCCAAACCACGCCCACATATGGCTCCCTCTGCTGGGACACTCCCATGCTGCAGACTCTGGATCCTCTGAGAACACAGAGCAACTCTTCCATCTCCTTAAACAACTAATCCTCTTTCTCCTATTTCTCCTCCTCCTCTACTAAATCTCCACAATATCCACTCCTCAAACAGCACTATTCACCTGCAATGAACATCTCCTGGGTGTGACCCAACTACCTCCTCCTAGATCTCCTGCTACATCAATTCATTAACACACACCTCCTTCTCTTCTCCATCACCCCTCATATGCTGTTCTGCTTGTTCCTCAGCCTCCGCCTCCTTAATGCATTTATCCTCCTCCCACCAGTTCTCCTTTCCACTGTTAAACATTACTTACTTCCCTTCTTCCTCTTTGTTATCTACCTCCTCCTTCATCCAGTCTTCTTCTCCCTCCTCCTTTATTATGCTACTTATTTCTTCTCCAGCCACTCCTTATCATCCTCCTAAATGCATCAACCCTTCCTCATGCTCTTCTCTTTATCTTCCTCCCTCTGCTTAATCATATTTTCCCTGTCTGTTACTCTCCTTCCTCTAAAACCCACTTATTTTCCTTCTCCTCCATCCACTCCTCTTCCTCCTTAATTTTTTTACTTCATCCGACCCTTCACACACACCCATGACATTCCAGCTTCTCTGGCCAGTCCTCTTTTTTTTGTCCCCCTCCTCCCCCTTAATCTCCATACCCTCCAAACATTTTCTCTGAATGACACACTGATAGAAGCCTACTTGCAGCAGAGTGTTTTCACACTGTGGTTTTGATACTAAATGATCTGAAAACTTCCTCCTCCTCCTCCTCTTGCTGCGGTCCTGATCCTGGAGTCTTTTCCAGGACTGGGCTCTGCTCGTGTTTTCTTTGGCCCCGACTTGCTCGTATCAACTCGACCCTGTGAAGGGAAATCAATCACTGCAGACTGCAGCTCAACCTCCTCAATATGAACTAATTTGATTTCTGAGTTATAAGGCAATAAATAACAGCCATAAAACAACACTCTTAGCCTTTTCTTTTCTGCCTCCTCGGGACAGAACATGTATTGTGTCGACTCTAATTGACTACAGGTTTATTTTCGGCCATCTGCGCCGTCACATTCCTGTGTGTTTTATTTCTTAATGAAAAGGGCAACAGACACGGGCAGTGTGGCTGCAGGAGGTGCATCAGTGCTGAACATTTTAGCAGCTATCAGGTGTTTGGGCGGGTGTGCAATGGGGGGGGGGTTCTCTCAGGTCCCCGGGGGTCACTTCAGGATGTGTAACCTGATGTAATTGCAAGCATTAAGTGCAGTGAGGCCCTGGACAATCTCCCCCTTTGTGGAGTGAATTAAAGAATATTAGCTGCGGCCGCTGGCTGCTAATGGACAGAAAATGGATTGTGTGCAGTTTAGGGGGTCATTGGAATACAAAGCTGGTGTTAAAAGGGGGCTCGTCACTGGCGTGAATCCACACTGAACTCTGCTGCTCAGGTTGTAAATCATGTGAGAATTGTGGAGTTCTCTCTCTGCACTCTCTGCTTGGGACGATGCACAAGGAGGAGGAGGGAGGAGGAGAAGGAGGACGAAGGTGCTGCGAGCTGGCATCCACCCTGTTTTCTCTCCCAGTTTAGGCAGCCACACGATGATAATCCCACCCAGCCACCCACAGACTCTCTGCTTCCTGTTAGTACAGCTGAATTAGGGAGAAATTACAACTGATGTTAGAAATATGTGCAGAGGAAAGTATGAAGGCATTTGTACGGAAGCCTATTCCTGCCAAGAGAAAAATAAAACAATTGGAGAACAAAATTCATTATACTGGGAATAATCACAAGAAGTGTTCCAGCACCAATAAGCAGCAATGACTGAAGTCACATTGACAAGAAATTAAATCTTATTCATGAAGTACAAAAAACTGGCATGTCTCCAGCTACCAGACCACTTTTCCAGATTTTGGTCCACACTGAGACTTGAACCTTCAGTTCCCAACCCAAGTCCCTACAGACTACTGCCGCCCCTATATATATATATATATATAATATTGTACATTTACAGTTTATTCCCTTTTTTTACATTTTAGGAAACTGCATTTGGTGATTGTGAAGGATTTTGTGAAGGATTTTTAATTTACCAAAAATAAACCTAAAACAAAACATGGTGCAGGAGAGACATTTTGTTCTTTTTCCTTGGCAGTAACTGTTTTTGTAAAGTGCAGAACTTCCTTCTCTTGGCAGTGATGGTCCTCCATACAATGTTATACTTGCTGGATGTTTTTCTTTCCTCTCTGCTTAAGTCCTCATTTCCCTCCTCAGCTCACATCGGTAATGACTCGTATTTTCGAGTGATGAGATAATAACCTCGACTTGATTGTTTCAGTAAACGAAGGGGCGTGTCTCAGTATCTGAACGCGCTCAGTCTGTCAGCAGCTGAAGGTTATTCAGAGTGTTTTTTTCTGGATCTCGGTGGGCGATCTTAATGAGAAATCCAGAGAGATTGAGCTGGCAGTTTGTGGACATGCCATCGCTGTTCTCAGCACTCCTCCATTACCTCCTCCTGCACACACACACACATAACCACACACACTTTAAACATCTGAAGCTGCGTAACAGAAATGTAAGAAAGCAGGAAACACTGACTTCCAGCAGTAAAATATGTGGCGGGGCGGCACTTTAGTTACAACTGGAAAAATAAATACAGATCTCCATATTAGTTGACTGTGTGGTTTCCTGTGGTGGTCTGACTTTCTGCCAACATGGCCGCCTCAGAGGAGCAGGAGGTTTTCACATCCTTTACTCACAAGTTAACAATGAACTCCTGTCAGTTCTGCAAAACACCAGAAAAATGCTGTTTGACGTTTACACTCTTCAATCATGTGTTTAAAACTGTCAAACTTTGATTTTCAACATTAACTTTTAGCCTGCACCACAAGATTTTTACACTGGAAAATAACCAAGACTCACAGCAGTTTAATGTTAAAGTCACCACATTTTTTATGTGGACAGTCGGATTTATTAACATCCTGTTTTCCTACAAAAATGGCAAACTATAGGGTTTTCACAATACCAGGAGTTTAAACTTCGATATGATACAAATAAAAATCAAACAATACCGATACCTGTTTGATACCACAGCAACAAAAATAGAAGTCCTTGGCACCCAATATAAGGTCATTTCTTGTTTTAAGTTAACAAAAATCGTAAACTCTTGGTATTGGTTGCAACATTAAACACTTCTGTAGGTATTGGTTAAATGTGATTGATGTCATTAAATACATTTGTAATATTTCTACTGAAAGCCATGTTTGATGTGTTTTAGGTTTAGGAAAGACTGAAATTAACCAAAACTGTAGAGAATTTAGGGATGTTTGCTTAAGAAGTCAAGGCTACATCTTTTATGAGGTTGGCCTAAAATCATCTTGAAAAATGTAAAAACAAATCTGACTCCCAGTGTTCCTGAGACATCTTTGCCACACATGTAGACATGATGACATTTACTCCGATGTTGTCAGACATTCATTTTCTGCCAAAACAAATTAGTTTTCTCCACAAATTCCTTCAGTTTGACCCTTAAACAAAAGGCAGCTTGCATCATCACCACATCACTCCACTTCAGACAATAATTACTGCTGCGTCTGCCAAACGCTGTCGCCTATCTCGTAAATCACGCCATTCACCTCCTCTTACGGTGCGGAATCACACAGAGATCGATTGTTACCTCACACTGAGGCGGCGGGAAAACATCCAGAGAGCTTGCCAACAGCCTCCCGACCTCCCTGTCACCCGCGTCACCGCTTGACTGTTTTTGTGACACATCTTGGTGACATTATCTCCTTCCTGTCTTTAGTTAGCGGTAGGCGGGGAGAGGCAGGGGTCAGGTTCAGGGTGAAGTCTGAGAGGTTGATTCTGACTTTTCTCTGAGTCACACACAAACACTGATGTGGTTTCTGTGTGATTCTCTGCAGACAGGATGATGAAGATGATGCTGAACACTGGGAAGTCTTCTGCATCATGTGGAAACTGTGAGGTGGTCAACAATGGATAGAAAAAACTGTTCATATAGTGACGTTTTTATTAACTAGGTGATGCTTAAAAAACTTGGCAATATTATTCACCTCTTGCAGTTTGCTCAAACCCAATGACGTGCACCTAGCTTTGAGAACACTTCAATATAGTGGCCACAGTGTGCAATAACGACTTGTGCACACTGTTCCAAAAAACGCTTTGACCTTACACTTTCACTGTAAAGACACGTCCAGGTATTTTTCAGCACGATAGGACTGGTATGATAACAGAATTATAAACTTTGATATTGTAAAGAAAATAAAAAAATATCAATTCCTGATTCAATGCCGCAGCAACAAGTGAAGAAGTTCTAGACACCCAATATAGGGAAATTTCTTGTTTTTAATTCACAAAAAGTGCAGCCAAACTCCTGTTTTTGTGCAATTTTGACATTGTGCAGGAATTTGCCTACCATTATTGATGAATTCATTCCTGTCATACACACCTGTTTTATGAAATAGATTGTTTTTCAAAGCTTCTGTACTTTTTTAGTACTGTCAATAACAGAGAAAATCGTTTCAAAACACGAGGCATCGAAAAGTAACAAAGTATGTAATTTTTTTCACAACCTTATTGCATAGCATAAAGCACCATTCATACTTTCAAAGTGCTTTACAGAGTTAAAAACAAAACATTCATAAGATTATGAACATTTAAAGACAGGAAATCGAGCAAATAAGGCATTCAAATATAAAACATTAAAAAAATAAGCTATTAAGCGAAAATATAACATTTAATGCAAATTGAATCAAAATATCCTCAGATTTTTCAATTAATGATTAGTTATCTGTTTTGTGTGCCTTACAGTTTAATAGTGCTCTGGAGTCTTACCTTCCCGACGGACACAAATTCACGTGCTGGTCTTGCTCTATCAAAATGTTTTTAACTTGTAAGTCTGCTTGTCATTCTCTTTGTCAAAAGTCCAACATATAGCAATTATGTTAATTTCATTGGAAATGAGTACAAAACCAGATATCTAGTTTAAAATCATGTAAAAGGGAGCAAAGAGCAAAAGAGCTTTGGTGTTCAGCTTGGAAAGACTCCACACTTGATGGGGTTTTTAATACAATAAAACAATAACTGGTTTATAGTTTTATTTCTAACACAGCTCAGATGTGTACTAAGAGAGTGAAAACAGCGCTGCAATAGATAAAGAGACCATATCAGAAATACAAACTTTAGTACTTTAAAGCGTCCTCTCTGGTGACTCGAGGATCCACCTGAGTCAGAGCGAGCTTCTGGCCCTGATCAGCTCCCACATATCATATTTTATTCTAATGTTTTGGCTCCATATGTAATGAACAGTATAGATAGAGAATAAACAGCAGAGCTGGCTTTGTGTTGCCTACAGGGACCGTGGACGGGAAGAGAAACCGGAGCTCCGAGCCAACAAATAAATCCTGCCAAGAGCTTGGATCACCTGCTTCCACATTTATGCTTCTGAGAACAGAGATACGTCTGCTGCTAAATGTCACTGACGGAGTTCGGATTTAGGTTTACTTTTTTGTCTATCAAGATGGATCGATCTCCTCGTTCCGCCCTGTCCGCCATCTCCTCCTCGTCGCCTCTTATAAGAGGAAGCTCGGCCATATTGAGGGCTGCAAACGTCTCCCAGTGGAGGGATGTATTTTAGGTCAGCTACATGTTCTGCCATCTGTTTCGCTCCAGAACTCCACAAGGAAAGAAAGGGGAGGGTCCAACAGGGGAAGGATGGGGGAGGACAGGAGGGGGGTTAACCTGATAGGGAGATGGGACCACAAGGGGGGGTTGCATAGAAAGATGATACAGAGGAAGATAATTCAAGAAGAAACCTTTGAGGAGCATCGTGACAATGGTGAGCTGAGGGAGGACATGGGGGAGAAGGGGGGAGTGCATATACATTTATCATCCTCATGCTTCCCACAATCCTTTGGTGTACATCATAAGTGGGGGGCAGGGGGGTACCCTTGGCAGCGCTCTTTATGAAGTGCGAGTTTATGTAAATCCACATGAAACCTGAGCTGACGATGTTTTTCCTTAAACTCACAACGTGCTGAGAGGAACACAAACTGCTCGACTGAAGCCCAGAAACTAGAATCTAATGTGAACTTGATTCTGACAGACAGGCCGACGACTTCCTCTTCCTCCTAGGTCCTCTGGAGGAGCTATGTAAACAGAAAAAAATATCAAGTCAATATCAAGTGCTGTAATATAAAGTACATAAAACCAGGACAATACAGTAATCAGGCTGCACAACCATCTGATGCACAATTTTTTCTGTGTAATCTAAAATTCTGCTTTGCATTCTCAAACTGATGTCTGCAAATACTCTTTGTGTCCCATAGAGATGCTCATAATGGAGTCTGTTTCAAGGTATCCTTTAGTGTCTGAAAAAAGATGGATAATTCTCTTCATTTTCCTTTGGTGACTTTCATTGACAAACTTTGGTTTTCACAGGAATAATGCATGCAATGTTTAACAGTGCAAAGACAGTGAGTGCTGTCAAATGGCCCCCCCCTGGGGGAGGTTTTGTATTGTCATTGCAAACTTTGCACACTTTAAGCCTCTGCTGTGGTTTCAAGTTTGTCATCTCTGGAGGGCCCCATATAGGCCTGGGGCCCCAAGCAGTTGTCTGCCTTGCCTGTTGACAAGCAGCACCTCTGCACATGGTTAGGTGATATACAGGTACCCTATGCATGTCTTTTCTTTTTTGCTAACTTATGGTACAGTGAGATTAAGGTACCCTTATGGCCTCTTTTCTTCATCTCTAACACATCGTAAGTTGATAAAAAGGTACCTCAGAACATCAGTTAAGTTTCTTTTTAACCTGTCTTAAACCTGAAACTGAAAGAAACATCCAGTGTGTGTCTGGGTGGGATTATCATCGTGTGGACGCCTAAACTGGAAGAGAAAACAGGGTGGATGCCAGCTCGCAGCACCACAGTTTACAAGAGATTATATGTGTGTCTTGCAAATCGTACAGTTGAGTTCACACTAAATTTGGTAAATGGTAAATGGACTTGAGCTTATAACACTTTTCTAGTCTTTTGACTACTCAAAGCGCTTTTACACGGCAGGTCACACCTACACATTCACACACTGATGGCAGAGGCTGCTATGTAAAGTGACCATCAGAAGTAGCTAATCCCATTTATACACAGTCAAACACTGCCGAGGAAGCAGCAGGAGCAACTTGGGGTTAAGTGTCTTGCCCAAGGACACATCTAACATGTGGCTGCAGGAGCTGGGGATAGAACCCCCAACCTTCCTGTTGAAAGACGTCCGACTATCAACTGAGCCACAGTTCAGTTAACTTTAAAACAAAAAGTTAAATCTTTTGTGCTAAAGGACATCATTTTTTCAAAAGCGTTATCGTAAAAACAAGTTTTGTTTGAGTATTTATCAGTTCCTGCTTAGCCTGAAAGCTTAGAGACAAAAACAGGAGAGTAAAACAATTGCTCATGTGTCAGAGAGTTAATTAAGTGTATTTTAAGGTAAAGCAGGGAATCTTTTTTGTGTGAAGAATATTTCCAGCAATTTATTTACGGCTGTTGTATTCTCTGTTTGACTTTAATAAATGAAAAAACTGAACATTTCTCAAACTGTTTAAATTCAAGCTATGTTTAAAATCGATGTCGTCATCACACACTGTGTGTGTCATTTAAGTGTGGAAACATGAGGTTATGTATGGACTCACTGATGGAGCCAGAGGGGATGAGGCGGGGTAAGGAGGTGAGGGATGGGGGTGGGGGGGGGGGGGTCATTAGCTCTTGTGGATGCACTTTAACTCATTTTCATGAACTTCTCTTCAGTTTTGGTTTGATGGGAGCGACAGAGGAGCTGCAGGTGGCTCCCACTTTTAGGAGGAGACGCATATTGTTTTCCCATCCTCCCCTCTCCCTTGACCATCTTTCCCCCTGAAATGTTTCTCCTCATAGTGATGGATGTCTCGCCTGATGTTGCTTTAATATCAAACACAAATATGACTTGTTTGGGCAGCGAGCACACAGAGCTCCAGTCAAGTACAATTTGATGTGGGCCGGGGTTCGGCAGAGGTCGACTCATGTGGGATTTGAGGGGCTGGGGGCCGAGCTTAGGGGCCCGGGGCTGAGCTGACGGGGGAAAATATTTTGTACTCTCCAGGGTGCAGCTTAGTTCACATTCAGCTTTGCTTTAACTTTCCTCCCAGGAGCAGAAACTTGGCTTCAGTCGTGATGACTTCTCCAGATGTGCACCTCCCTCCTCCTCCTCCTTCTCCTCCTCTGCTTCTCCTCTTTTTTCCTCCTCCTGTACTCCATTGTGAATTTTCTGAACACCACAATTAACATCTATAAATCATGTCCCGAATACTTCCTGCTCAATCACAGGGGAATATTGGGGAACAGCCCAATAACTCATTACAAATTGGAGGCTTAAAGCAGCCAAAAAGATAAATGTTGTCGTACAAAAAGCTCGAACAGGACAAGAGTCTCAGCATTTTAATGACAGTCGCTCACTTAAATTAGGAGGAGACAATTAATAAGACGCACCGACAGTCTGTTTCCCTGTCAGAAAAAAAATCTGTTTTTTTTTGGTTCATGATGAAATCCATCATAGAGAGAATATGCCAGATCCAATTAGTCCACTCCCTGTTTACACAAAAAGAGAAATCCAGGACAAAAATAAAAAAGTTACCCAAATGAATTATCTTTTTAAAAAACAACTTATTTTAAGAAGAAAAACAAAATGTCTGCAGGGAAATGGAAACTTAATTTCACTTCAGAGTTAACCCTGTATTGGTTTATACTTCTGTTTTCATAAGAGCATTAGAATAGTTCCCCTGATAGTTATTTGATGGCTTATTAATCGAATGTTGTACGTTTCTTTTTTTAGTTTCTTCTTAAATAATAAAAGATAAAAGTCTCTTAGCTTGAGTAGTAAAACTCAGGGCAGAGACAGAACATGAAACAGCATGTGTTCACTTAAGGAGTTGTTTAAACTATCGCTTTTTCTAATCTCATTATTCAAGAGTCGGGGTAACAACTCACAACACCATAATGTCTGATTTAAAAAAAAGGCCATGGTTAGAAGAAATTGGTTCAATACAACTGGAAACGCGTTGAAACAGCAAGTTTGGACTTGAAATCATTGACTGTATATAATAATGGACGGCTCATCTCCGTCTCCCAACGTCTTGCCAAAGTGAAGCCAAAATACACCCATGACAGACACTGACATATTGTGCTGGTGAAGAAGGGAGCTGGCTACATAGAATTGATGCTACGCCCCTTTCTCAAAACACACAGTTTACTTCCTGATAAAAGGTCAAAGTTCCCTCAGGTGGGGACAGTTCAGAACAGCACAGATTCTTGTGTCACTTTGAAGCAGACAGATTTATGAAAGTTTTTTTTACTGTTAGTTTTCATTGATTTTTATCTCAGTTTACAGCGCTGTATTTCACCAATTAAAAAGAGAAATAGAAAATGTATTTGAAATCACAATTTAAGGATAAAGTTCAAACTAAATGCCAAAACAGACAGCAGCAGAATCAACCACCAAACCTCCAACCAAAACGATAGGGTGTTCAGCAGCTATGAAACAGACGTGTAAGATGACGGCATGTTGTCCCTCTGAGATCCTCTGAGTTATGTGTTGAAATCTACTCGTGTCACTCCATCATCATCATCATCTCTGCACACGTCTGTCAATTATATTTTCCCCGAGACGCTAAAGAAGAAGAAGAAGAAGAAGAAGAAGAAGGATTAGAAGGATGGCACATGAGCTGGAAGTTATGTGATAAATAAATAAGCGTCAGAGAGCCAATGCTTCACTCCGTCATCTCCAAGGTTGTTTCCTGAAATCTCTCTGAGTCTGCTGGGATTTGTCCGTTTGTCAAGTTTTCTGCAGCTGATCGATAACAGAGGTTAAAAAACTGAAAAATGAAAACAACAGCACAAATGTGGAGCTGCTGTCAGTCTGAAATCCTCTGATGATTTCAAGGACGCCACTGCTTACAGGTTCAAATCAATTCTTCTTCTTTTTGCATTTTTGGTCAAAATACAAATCTTTTTTCAAACTGTTCTGGATCATTTATTTTTCAGTTTGCTAAAAAAGATTTTAGTTTAAGTCAAACAATCAGCCACATTTCTAAGAAATTCTCAATGACTTTTAATTTTTCCCAAAACCAAAAAGAAAACACAAAATACACATTTAGTTCTCATACCACAATAACCCATGAAAGAGTAATTACATTTTTTTTGTAATTAATTAAATTAATTCCTTTTCAAGAGTTTTGCATTTTGACTCGTTTTTTGACATATCAACATTTTTCCTTCAACTTTGCAACTTTTTTTTTTACATATTTCCATTTTATTCCTGACTTTTTAACTCGGTGCTTTACATTTGGACTTCAGGCTTAAAAAGCAAGTAAACGAAAAGTCATCCTTTACTTTTTTATTTTTTCTCATCATAACCATAATAATCTTCTGTGAAAATGAGAATATTCAAATATTGTGTTTGGACCATTGTGATCTAAAATGTAAAAGATCAAATACAGATTAACATGCCGAAAAGGAAGGCTCCCATCAATGTGCATCTTTAAACCTTATCGAACAGATTTCATAGAGTCATGACAGTCTTTCATTATTAGCTCTGTTATCTTCCACAGAGCTGAGATTTTTGGCACACTGTTTCAGCAGGATCTCCCTCAGCTGCGGTCTAAATAATGAACGACTTATCGGCTGTTTGCGGCCTCAGAGAGTTTCCTTTGAGCTGTGAGGAATCTTCAGGTCCATCTCCTCCGACCTTCAGGCTCCTGCCCAGCTCAGGTCTCTGTTAATATTTGAATATTTGATGCAATCATAACAATGTGTCATAATGTGTATCATGACAAACACACATCTTTAGAAGACTCAAAATGCCATTGTCATAATCAGAATATGTGCATCCACATAATACTAGATTCAAGTCATTATTTCGACTGTGCAAGACTACAAAACAGTGAAGCATTTTCCTGAGCAGCATAGTGCAAATACAGACTGTGATTTAAGAAGGATTGTGGTGACGTGATTTAAAGGAAGTTGAATCTGAAGTTCTTTGGACTAAATTTGTGTGTGTAATGTTGATGTATGCAGCTAGAAACAGTATACTCTGACTCAGCATTGTTTAGAGCAAAATGCTAACATTAGCATGCAAATGGTAATGCTAACATTTGTTAATTGTACACTCAAACTTCTGCTGATGTAATTTTTCTGCTAGTATTTGGACATAAACCAAAGTATAGAATAACAAAGGTCTGCATAAGCCCTATAATTGTAAACATTGGACACACCTTAATCAAATATTTCTACACCATTCGCAGTACTGCAGAAGTGTTCAGTCCTGCAGTCTCAGAGTGGATTACTTGGAGTCAAGCAGCAGATTTCTCTGACTCCTCTCTCTCTCTGGTTGTCAGCAGCAGCCTGACAGCAGAGTTTTTCGCTCGTGGCTAAAACAGTGAAGTTCATCCCATCACACTCATCTAATTGCTGTCGAGGGGAAACTGAGAGCCGACTCTCTCATCTGTGAGAGGCCGCTGCCCATGATAATGACCCCTCACGTTTCTCCTCTCTGAGCTGTGATAACAAGACAGTTCAAGGCCACAATAGAGCTCTACTGAGGTTTTTACCAAAACTGACTGTAAATGAATCATTTTACTCTGAAGGGTTTGTTTTTTAAAGTTTCATATCTTGTATTTTTAGTCATATTAGCACCTCCTGAGGAGGACGATTTCAGTCTGTCTGTCATTTCAATAATTTGCCTCAGAGTTAAATATCTCAAATAATACTGACCTAATACATTCATGTTGCCCAGAGGATGAATCCTGATGATATGAGACATTTTATTAGGACTGAAAACCTCCCATTAATGGAAACAAGTTTGCAAGTCAAAGAAGACCACAGAGACTCAACAGAGGAGGTTTTTTATGATCTTAAGGGTCCCCACAAAAAAAGTTCATTTCTACTTTTAGGGACACACAACAGTGTGTCATCCCTTCCTTTAGGGTTCCCAAAAAACGGTTAATCATTATTTTAAGGGTTCTCACAGGGGAGGTTCAGCTCGTTCTTTAGGGGTCACTCTTTCTCGGATTCTCACTTTCTTTTGAGTCCCTTTGAGAAAGGTTCTACACTTCCATAAGGGTTTAGACTAGGCAGGTTGGGCACTGTTTTAGGCTCCCCACAACCCTTAAAAGTAGTGCTGAAGCCTCCTAGTGGATCTTCCAGAGAAATGTCAAACCTCTGTTGTAATGTCCCCACAGGAAGGGTCTAATGTCTCTCTCAAAGTATTGATGAACCTCTCCTTAATGGACTCTAGACAAAGTTAGGACTCACATTATGAGGCCTCAAAAAGTGGTGATGGGGGAAGCAGTAAACTTCAACTTTGAGATGTAAGTACATGTAAATCTGCATAATGGAGCGCAGAAGCTAGGAATAGTTTGGGCTGGGAAGCTGGAGAGACAATAAAAATGTGTTTTTGTTCTATGGGTTAGTTATTTATCTGTTGTTGCCATGGTGCTGAGAGTCATAACAACAGGTGTTAGGTGTCTTTACCTGCTGAACAGGTGTGAACAGGCTCCACCCACCCAGCTGCTCCTCACAACGCAATGTGTTTACCTGCTAATGACTGTGTTAACATACTATGAAAGTTCTCTTCTGTAGTATTGAGAGGATATTAGGTAAAAAAAAAAAAGACACATTAACAAGCTTCATGAAAGGGAATGTAAATCAGCAAGAAGGCTATTACATTTTTGTGTTAAATATTTTTTATTCAGTTATTTTTCCACCAGTTTCAAAAGGTTTAATGGTCAGCAATTCAAAACGTTGGTTCAAAATTATCTCTCAAAAGAAGAAAATTAAAGATCAATGTTTGATGTACTTTTTAGGATCAAACAACATGATTTATTTATGCCAGAAGTATGTTACATTGAATTCTCAAAAATTGAAATAAAAACAATTATTTAAGTGTAAATAACTTTCTGCTTGTTGACGACTTTCAGGATAAAAACAGCTGTGAACATACTGTAGGTGCAGCATTCAGAAAGTACCTCCTCAAAACCCGATGAAGTCTTTAAAAAGTTAAAAAATAAACAGAGTTAAAGAGGACATATTATCCCCCTTTTCCACCTTTTCAAACAGTCCCCTGTAGTCTAAATGAAACATCTGTGCTGTGCTTTGGTCAAAATATAATATGAATCAAGCACCAGAGGAGGTTTGTGACCCTGTATAAACCAGCTCTCTCAGAACGCTCCGTTTTGGTGTGTGTGTCTCTTTAAATGCAATGAGCCCCCCCTGAGTTTTCCCGGTAGACATCACTCATCTGTAGTGAGAATTAAAAAGGCAGACCTGCACAAAAGTTTTGCTCTAGGCTGGGGGTGGAGTCCATGGGTGGAGATACCAGGGCAGAGGAGGGTATTTTTTTTTTTTACCAGAATCCAACTTGTGATGTCACAAACTGAGAACATTTTAAACGGAGCATTTTTCTCTGTGTTGTAAGACTTATGCAGACCACAAACAAAGGACTGGATGGATTTATTTCACATTTTGTGGGTCGGTAGGCACTCAGGTTACCCAAATATATGTTCAAAAACACTGTCAAAGTGGATTTTCATAATATGTCCCCTTAAGACATTTATACCCATCAGTTTTAATTTCATACATTTCTTTATCTAATTAATACGTCAATTCATTCTTATCAGATTAAATGTGTAAATGTTTGATGTTCTTGTCTTGTTTTCTGATCGTGTAATGACATCCTCTTCTCTCTGTCATGTCTCAGAAGCATCTCTTTGTTCTCTGTTTCCTTAATGACATGTTTAAGGTGTAATAACACAGTTTGTCGCCCTGTGATTCAGCTTATCTCCATATTTTAAGGTGGAATGGAGATAACGGCTTGTTAAGGTGAACGAGCTGCTGCTGCTCTCTGATCACTCTCAAGCTTTGATTAGATGAGCGAGCGAATAATGGGTGGTATTTTCAGTCGCGCTGTGAGGGGAAATGATTTAACAGCCTCCTCCTCCTCCTACTCCCAGTGGTTTTGATCTATTTTTTACCGCCTGTCTCGGTCATTTATCACAAGCAGAATGGTGAGAAAAGTAATCTGACATTAGCACTCGGTGACTAATACCTCAGGAAAGAAAAGAAGAGAGAGGAGCGGTTTGTCGTCTGAATAAATCATGGAGCACGTCGTCATTAAAAATGGAAAAAAAAGGAGAGAAATGTTGGATTTGGCCTCTGAACCTCGGAGTCGTCCTCAAAGAGAAGAAGAGACGAGAGTTAAATGTGGGAATGAGAGATCTGAATACACACATGAGGTTTTACTATTTTATAAATGAATGAGATCCTCTGCAAACTCTCTGGTTACACTGAGAGGGCTGACAGGATTTAAGTATTGATATTTTAATTAAAACTCAACTTTGTAAAACTATTAGATGTACAAATGTCTGAGGTTTATACCAAAACGTTTCAGCTATTCCAGAATGAATCACAACAAACTGTGGATTTACCATTCATAACTGTTTGAAGTTATTGAACTGGATTGAAGGTATACATTTGTTAAGACCCATATTTCAATAAAACATAATGTTTAACGTAATGTTAGAGAGATGCTTTAGAGAGTATCAGTAACTTGTGTTTATCAGAAAACGTCTGAAATTAGAAATTTGGAAGTGAAAAGTGACAAACTGACTTTTTATGTCACAGCTGAGATTTTGTATGTTAAGATTGACATCATTTGATATCAAATATTTGACATAATATCAAATTAAAATAAATCTAGATGTCATTTATTACAATAATGGACTTAAGTTACATTTTGATTTGAAAGTATCTTCCATCTTATTACGGTCTCTTAAAGTATTCATATTGACATCCAAACTACTAAAAGCTACAAGCTGAAGGAGGGGCCGTCCTGTCAGTTTGAACACAGAGCTCAGAACAACAAACCAAAAGGGAGTTTGACTTCACTCTCTCTTAAGGAAGTCATTACGCCACAATATATCCCCATGTGGTCTATTTGATTTTCTTCTGTATTAATATTCAGAGTGTAACATAAATATTGAAAAATCTAAACGTTATGCTCCCAGAGGATGACCCCTCATGACTCTCCTGACCTCTTGAGTGTCCTCTAGAGCTATCAACTGGCCAGTGTTTCTATTTGTTGGTCAAAAATATGAGCAAGATATCCGAGATTGTCATGACATGTTTCTACTCTCCAGAGAATGAACCCTTCAGAACTTTACAGCCTGTAAGTGGTGCTGTGAGTAAATATGAGAGCAAATACACTCTTCAGTATTTTTACCTTTGTCTTTGTCTTCATGTGAACAAAAGAAGTCAAACAGTCGATGTGGTCAAATAATCCTGCAGATCCTCAGTCCACCTGCATCGATCCCTCTGTTTGGGATTTGGTGGTCCGGGCAGTCAGTCAGTCAGTCAGTCATCTGGCTGCTCATGATGGACGGTTCAACCCCCCATGACCCCACGCGCACACACACACAAACACACACACACACACACACACACACACACACACACACACACACACACACACACACACACACACACACACACACACACACACACACACACACACCCAACCCGACCCTGAGACGGCCAATCAGCTGCAGGCCAGCGGTCAGACTCCTTGCCTGCATAATGCATGAAAAGAGTCCTTAGAGGAGAGTCCACTGTTTACACTGTGTGTGTGTGTGTGTGTGTGTGTGTGTGTGCTGCTCAGCGGTCCAGACATGAACCTGACAGTGGGAAAGCAACGTCTTTCTCTCACATGAGATCTCTACTACTTGTTGATCATTATGAGGTGCAGGCCGAAGAAATCATGACAAAAATAATTAATTATACATTTACTTTTAACTGGCATGATGAAGTCTAAAGTTCAAACAAAAAAAATCAACACGAAAAGAAAAAAAGAAAAAAATCATTATTCAATTTGCCTTTGTGGATTTCATTCTTTTATTTGGTGTTGTTACTGGCAGAGAGGAGGATACATTTAGAAAAAGGGAGACTTCCCGTTTCGTCACCTTCTTCATAAACTATCAACCCTGTGCTATAAAAATGTTACAGTGAAGCTTAGCTTTGTGTTAATCTACAGATTAAAGCTCAAGAGGAGCTCAGCCTGACTATAACACTGTACATTAAGATGGACAGAGAACCGGTGCCTGTGTGAATGAAGCCAGAACAATTAGAGCTCCCCTTGCTAAGTGGCTGCAGTAAACCCCGCCTCCTCCATGGTAACAGGTGTGATAAGGGTCAAACCATAAAATCAAAATACATGTCAGATACATTTTTGTCAATCCAGGAATCAGTCATTATAGTTGATTCTCATTATGCTGATTTTTGTCCAAGTTTTTATGTTTTTTTGAGAAGTTTAATTTTAATTGGTTATTGGACATTATAAAAAGGAGTATAACATCATGATTGACAGCTCTGTTGACGAATGAGGCTACTGCAGCGCTGTTTGCAATGGATTATCAGAGTAGAGGAGGAACAGTGTGAGAAAAGGTAATAAACACTAACACAAGAGTCACTGAACTTTCTATAACCTAAATTAATTCCAGCCAAAAATAAATCATTCAGGTCAGTATTCTGATATAAATGAAGTAGGACTATAAGTATTATTATTTGGCGCATACCACGATCCTAAAAACAATTGACGGTTTAGTTTTCTTTTGTGAAACAGTTAAATTCTTCACGTGTTTTTAGTTTTCAAAGGTTTAAGCAATATTTGGTAACATGAAGATCAATAAGACAATCAACCTGTCTGCTCGTTAACCTCGTTATACTTGATCAATACACCCATTAAAACATCCTAACAATACCTCTTCACAATTTATCCCTAACCCCCCACAAGACCACACCAAAGACAGAACAGGTCCTCACACACCTTTTTAAAGTCCGACAGAGGCTGAGTGTTAATGCGTGCATTAGTGAAGAGGAGGAGGAGGAGGAGATCCCAGGAGCACGGCACTTCTCCAACTTAATTATTAAGATGTGGGGGGGGGGCTAATGAACTGTAGGATTACAGAGGTGATAATCGCCGTCTTGGTAGGTACATTAAAAGTCTCGCTCTGTGTCATTAGGCTGTGATCCTGACAGACGAGGAGAAGGGAGACAAAAACACACATGGACACATTAGGCTGCTGCAGAACAAACTGTGCCATTTACATGCAGCCACAGTTTTAATTGATTGTATCTGCACACTTCTTCCTCTAATAGGTGATTCATTTCTTCATATTACAAATCTGATAAGCTCTAACCTGAGACAAAAAATCTACAGATTTAGTTTAATGCGTGTTTGTATAAGGACAAGTATGAAGCCAGTAAACTAATGCCTCACACTACAGCCTGAGCTCATTTGCAATGCCAGTCACCAGATGGGCCTTAAAAATTCATACATGCCTATATATAAACCTCAACAATAGATTCACAAGGAACAGTACGAAACAAGCTCAACAGTGAAAAGACAATACAGGATACACAATGTTTTTTCTTTTTTAAGGGCCGATATCAGAACACATGGACTGTGTGGTAGAAAACAGCTTTCGTTTTTAAATTTGGAGAAACATCCAAAAATCTTGACAAAACAATCACACGTCAAAGTCCATTTAGAATTTGTTCTGGCGCTCTAACCACATCACACGGTCTTCATTAAGGACCTGAGTACACAAACAGCATTGTTAAGCTGGCAGTGCCCATTTCCTATACAAAACCAATGCAGTTCAAGGTTTTTAAGAACGACCTCAGCGTCACCTTTTTATGTCACTGTGCTCATAGTGCTCTCAGTTGAAAAAACAGTTTAACTATTGGAACACCTCAAAGCTCTTCTCCCTCACTGACCAATCAAAATCAAGAAGGGGCGGGACATGTGGTATCAGTTTTGTCAACAAAATTTTTGAAGAAGAACTAATCTAACTCGTCTTTTCAAAGGAACAAGGTCTAGAGCTGCTGCTAATGTGAAGAGACTTATTTTGAAATACTTTATTAATCCCTGAGTGAAATTCGGGTTTACACTCTGTTATTTTTTAGGGACATGCTTCTCACACACATAGGCCCGAATCACTCACATGCACAAACAGGACCTGTGGACATGCATTAGTGGAGAGATGTCAGAGTGGGGCTGCTACACTGCTACGCAGGAAGCGCACCAGAGCAGTTTTGGGGTTCGGTGCCTTGCTCAAGGGCGCGTCGGCAGTACTCTGGAAGTGCCCTGGCACCTCTCCAGCTACCAGAACAACTTCCGTATTTTGGTCTGCACCGGGACTTGAACCGGCGACCCTCCAGTTCACAACCCAAGTCCCTTCGGACTGATCTACTGCCGCCCACAATTTACATTGTTTGCATGTTTCCTTGGTGATATACGTATATATATAAGATATAATAATATAAAATAATAGATGTCATCAAGGCTCAAATTAAGGATACAAAGCTATCCAGAACAGACCTAACAGTCACTACTGAGGGAAGCGCTCTGAAACTGAGGTGACGAGCTCTGCCAGTGCAAAAAGAAAGCTGTTGATGGACCCTGACCCTTACAGAGGGAAAAGTTTAGGATTTGTCAGCATTTACATTTCTAAGTCCCGCTTAGTTTTCTTCTAATAAACTACTATAATGTGTGGTTAACTTTTAGGGGAATGTGTGGAATTTCCCCTAAATTAATAGCGTAACATATCACCTTTAATGTAGTCTCGTTCTGTATCATCAAACATACAACATATTTGAAAAATTACTTAAAATAAAATAAAGAGACCTTTGCTCTCTGTTTCCTCTAAAAGCCCGCAGACTGAATCCTCTAAAAAAATTCAAAGCGTGGACTTTTGTGTAGCTTCTTCAGAAACTAAACGAAACCTAAACTTGGTGTCAGCAAAAGTCAAGTAATGGCCGTCACTCACCGCAGCACAGTCCAACATGAAGCACATAAAGTTTTATAGTAAAGTCAGTGTGACAAACAGGAATGTGTGTTTAATATATCAGAATTAGAATGAGTCAGATTACAAACGTTATTTACACACAGGGGAAGTTTGTCTTACACTACAATGAACAGAAATAGAACATAAAAAGCAGCAGAACTATGAATGCTAAAAACAAAACCAATGCAAATAAATGGAGACAAATAATGCAGACTAACACACAGATGCAGGATTTAGTCTTCCTCGTTTACTTTTTAGTATATTTCCTCATTTACAAATTAAAAATAATTTTTCGTGTTTGTTTTATCTCTGTTTTTGCATGTTTCATATATTCATACTTATATTTTCTTCTGTGTTACAGATGTATAGATACTTTATGTATTCTTCCTGTTTTTACATATACTGTACTTCCTCTTTGTGTCTCTCCATTTGAACTGAGGCTCAGCTTCTTCTCCTTCTCTGTGGTTTATTCTGCTCTCTGTCAGTCGGGGCCCCTCTT
This sequence comes from Tautogolabrus adspersus, assembly GCA_020745685.1. Classification (NCBI taxonomy): domain Eukaryota; kingdom Metazoa; phylum Chordata; class Actinopteri; order Labriformes; family Labridae; genus Tautogolabrus; species Tautogolabrus adspersus. The sequence continues at coordinate 23,961,040 of CM036540.1, read as the reverse complement.
TAGGGGCCTGACATTTCAGTTCTGTGTGCCTTTTTTACATACAACTTCCCACAATGCCTTTCTCCTCCCCCCCTCTTTGCCCGGGTCTCATTTACCCATGATCCTGTGCTGCAGTGCTCGGACGGCGTCGTGTTTTCTGATGTCCAGAGGGGCTGAGTCCGATTTATCATGTTTTAATGTGACGCCTCCAATTCATCACTAACACACTCAGCGCTTCATTAGCTAGCATCAGAGAGTAAGCAGGAAGCTAATTAAACACACACACACACACACACACACACACACACACACACACACACACACACACACACACACACACACAGAGGAGTGTGTAAAGAGCGTCTCGACATGCTAATATTTGCATGTGTTTGACCCTCAGTTCGTCAGCGTTTGTTTGATCGTATTAATTTATTTGATGAATAATAAATCAGCTGAGAAACATCCAACACTGAAGAAGAAGCAGATAAAAAGACGCTCACCTGCACAGGTCTTGTGTCACTGACTTCCTGTCTGTAAAGACATTTCAAACAATAGCCAGTAAAATATCTGTATGAGTCTCTGTAATGAGTTACAATTTACAAATCATCCATGTTTGTGCTAAAATGAAACACAGTCAGTGTTACATTACCATTTCAACTCAACAGATTGATTTTTTTAAACAACACGCACATTAAAAAAGACCAGTTTAAATGCTTTGACAGATGAAACACTTAATTTTGTCGTGGATACAGATTTTTGCTGGTGTATGTGCAGTTTTTTCTATTGATGATTGGCTGACAGGAGGCTGATCAGCTGATCATGTTCACCTGGTTTACCTGTACAGTATGTAAAATTCTCTCTGCTACTCTTTCATCTTTCATCATTGTTGAAGAGCCATCTCTTCTCTTTAGCCTTCTTTTGAGAAGAGAATGTTTAATACAAACAGATTTTATAGTGTCGTTGATTTCTTGATGTACTTTTTAACTTTCTAAGGCACTTTGGTCAAACTAGTTTTTCGTTAATGTGATGTCTAACTGAATTTGACGTAACATGGCAATCTCTACAACATCTACAGAAACTGCTGATACACACTTGAAGAAGCCCTGGAGTGTGAAACTGAAAACGAGACCAAGAGCTATCACCCTAAAGACTTTACATACAGTATATCCATTTCAGGAGCAAGGAAGGTTTTATCATATTTTCAAAGGAGGAATGTGTGACCTGGTCTAATATCGTTTCTTTTGGGGTTTTTTTTTTTATATTTGAGTGATCCTGCCAAAATATTAACTCATTGATTAAGGCTACTGTGAGCATATGCTTGATAATAGTATAAAAGAATTCCACAAATAAAAACATTACATATTTTTAAATTGTTTTTTTTGGCTTCATTCAAGTTTTTATCAAAAGTTTGAGCAATTTTTCAATTTTATGACCTTAAGATGAAAACTCAAGTTCATGTTAACCTCATGCACTGCAGAGTCAACCTCCTGTTTGATGCTTGCCCCACCCACCTACATGATGCATGAGGGCATGCAATTTTCATAATGTGGTATCACTACTACAGCTCAGAATTTTTTTTTAATTTTCATTCATCAGGCGGTAAATGGACTTGAGCTTGTATAGAACTTTTCTAGTCTTCTGACTACTCAAACACTTTCACACCGCAGGCAAGACCCATTCACAAACTGATGGCAGAGGTAGCTATGTAAAGTGTCCATCAGTACTTACTAATCCCCTTAAAACACATGTTCATGCCGCCGATGAAGCAGCGGTAGAAACTTGAAGAGATGACCGACTCTACCACTGATCCTCAGCCGTCCCTGTTATTTCTTCCCATTCAACCTTCAACCGCAATTCAGCCTGATTTTAAACGACAATTGACTGAAAGACATTAGACTCCTTCCAGCTGCTAGCATGACTAACCATTTATTTAGGTGACTTTATTTTATCAAACATAAATAGAAGACGCTCCTCTCTCTCTTTGGTTTGTGTTGGTTTCCAAATAAATCCTCTGATTTCTTCTTCCCCAGAGTCCTTGACTGAAATGAAGAGGTTTCACCACAAAAGGTCAACGAAGGAAACAAACAAACCAAACCTAGATAAGAAAAAACGTCCACTGAGGAGTGTTTGGGTGTTGTTCGAGTGAACTTTAAATTCGAGCAAGGGGAGAAAGAAGAAAGAAGGTGAATCCACGCCGAGGACTGAGCTGTCGTTCTCTTCCAAATATTTTTCTGCTCCATTTGCTGCTTTTATGGCTACAGGTCTGCCCTGCTGCCACTACCCACAATCCCCGGGGTCTGTGTGTGTACTGCCAGAGTTGGAGAGGGCTGGCGGAGGTGGAGATGGATCATAAAGATAGAAACTCCTGGAAAACTCAGGGAAAAACCTCAACACCAGGAAGGCGCACTAAAACACTCACACACTTCCACATACAGCATGCACAGTAACAAAAAACACACATACATCATTACACCCGCAAAATATTCGAAAACATGTGTAAAATAGTTTTTATTGTTATGTTGCTGAAATGGCAAAGAGTCAAAAATCAGGTTTGTCTTGTAACCTCTTCAGTATCTTCTCGTCTTTAACAGGGAGAGTACGGGTTTAGTTCATCACACACAGACTTTAGATATAAATCCAGTGAGAGTTGATGTTCAAAGTTGCTAGTGGTTTATTTTAAAAAAGAAATGTAAATCATAAACACATGCAATGGTTAGGTGTCCTTCGCACCACCCGAAGGTCTCTGAGGACAACTGCACTGACAAGCAGAGGGTGGCGAAGCCGGCAAAGACGTTATACTGTAATATTACCAGATTATGTCTAAATGACTCAGCCTGTTGCTTACTAACTGTTTGCAAACTATGGGCCTAGATTAAATCGCAACATTGGAGAGGGTCATTAATTATGCTAGAAGAGATAGGTTCGGATGGAGCAAAACTGTGACGCTGACGAAACATAGCGTGGACAGACTATGGAGGCTTTACACTGCTTCTTCCTTAGTCACTCTCATTATCTTCTTAGCTTCCTCGTATACCATCCTCTAACTCTTAGCCTCACCTGTTGTATCAAACCTTACAGAGACAGGATAACTGGCTGCTTTTTTATAACTGAAGGCTTGTGTGTGAACTAGTGCTGTAGAGCCATACCCACTTCTCACGAGACGACCTCGGCCTGCTGCTGAAGTTACATGTTGCAGTAAACGAGTGATCGGGCTGTGGACATGGGAGAGACACCATTCTCCCTGTTGAGAGTAATTGTACTATTAAATCGAACTTTGAAACTACTCTTATAAAAAGTTTTTTTTAAAGAAGCCGTTATAGTCTCTGTATAATTTGGGGGCTCGAGCTGAGTGGACCGAACCCAGAAATAAAAGAGCATTGAGTGAGAGTAACTCACACAAAGTTCCACACAGGCAAACGGTACCATGTTGCAGCTGACGGGGGACATGATCTGTGAAGCTAGGTTCGGCAACAGGGAAGCAGTCTTAATCAAAAGAGATGATTGATTTCTGTAAAAATGGCTCCAAATTTGATCCTTTTTTGTTTCTGTTTTCACGCTGGTTGTGATCTGCTGAGTCAAAAATCAATGCATGATGTTGTGTATATTTAAACTGACCAATGGATGTACTTTTCCTAAAACTTTGTGTGACATTAAGTCCACTATAGGATGTAACAATGCTAACTCATAATTCATACAGAACTCAATAAATAATAATAAATTCACTTTATACTACACTTTACAGGCTGCTACTTACTACTAGTCTTTATTCTACTTCACTAAGTTTTAATTAACCCCTTAAGTCCTGCTTCATTAAACCAAAATAGGAATTCATTAATATTTATTTGACTTTCTCATGATTTGGACTTCAACTTTTATGTATTTTCTTGTAAACGATGTGAATTACAGCTTAAGTGGGAAAAGAGAAAGTTAATTATACAAAAATGTTTAATCTTTGTTTGTTTATTTAGGCTACAGTGAAAATAAAAGCAACCATCTTCATAGAGGGAAGCTAGCAAGCTAATTTAAACATTTCAGCTAACTTTCTCAAATACCTAGCTTCTCAAACTAACAAAAAGTTAAAGCTGCTGCTAGCAGCAAAGATTACAGAAACAACCGACAAGCTAGCACATCACTTCTTAGCTGTTGTCGTTTGATATGCTGTCAATGCATTACAAAATATAACTTAGCAAACATCAGCAACAACAAACAGCATAACTTAACTCATGGTATTTGTATTTAAGTGTCCATATTAATTTCACAGTTGTAGTTTCATGATCTTTACTGAACTAAACTAATCCTGAATCAGACTGCTTTTAACCCCTGGATATTTGATCAGGTTTCTGCAAACTGTAATCTTTAGCTTATAGGCTAACTTGTTAAAGACTTATACATTATAATACATGAAATGTGTGTGTGTGTGTGTGTGTGTGTGTGTGTGTGTGCGTGTGCGTGTGTGTATATGATGTGTGTGTTGAGGTTCCTGACCGTTGGTGTGCAGTGTGCTGGTGGTGGCAGCGGCTCATTTATCACTGAAGTTTAACCTAGATGATTAATCTGCTGCTAGAACTACACAGCTGTGAGAGAGACCCAGGGGGCGCTGTGGAGCTGCTGCCGCTACCAAGGGATGCTGTCTTGGGGTCGGGTTGGGAATGTGTGTGTGTCTGTGTCCAAGAACACATACTGTATATTGATAAGTGTTAAAATGTCCACATGCTTCTGAGTTGTGTGTTAAAATGTTAAAAGATCATTTATATATTGTTACTGTAGTAGTGTTATCGTGTATACAATATATTTTTGATTGTGTATAAGCCACTAGTCTCTTTTCTCAAAATCAACATTATTTAGGAAATAGCTTAGAATTTTGCATAAAAAAAGAAAACAACACACTTCTTTCACTAAGTCTTTTAAGGAAATGGCTTCTTTCCCTGCATATCATTCCATGAAATGTTCAAAGTTCGGGGCTCATTAATTTACGGTATAGGTTTATCAGCGATGCCGATTCTAAGCATTTACCATTCGAAATGGTCAGCCTGCCCCACTAAAGCCAAACATCCTCCTTTCACCAAAAAATAAAAAGTATTTTATTTTTTCCTCGTCGATTCAACAAATTAGAAAATGTCATTTCCAAATAATATGTTTTCTGATTGGTTGGTTTGGCCATATACAACATGGAGACGCAGCAAGAAAGGTTGTCAGTTTTCTGATCAGTGGAGACTGTCACTTAACTGTACACAGCCTATTTGTAGCCATGTTAGGGTAGCTTGATGAGCAGGAGACTCAGTCAGTGGGATATTGTAATAACTGGATGAATGCAGGTGGCTAATCTTTAATATACCAGTTTCCATGTCCTGTAAGAAAAGATAATGATTACATATAATTGGGCATAAAATATATGTATATGGAGGGGGTTAAAATTAAATGAACTACAGTTGTAAGTCTAAAAGTTATGCATGAATTACTTTGGTTTACTTTAGCTTTAGATAAAAACATAAAACAATCCACATTGTAGTTTACAGTCATAAATAACATTCATATTAACTTAGTCATTGGTGACCAACCAACATCTCTTACTGCCCCCCCCATTCAAAGCAGTCTAGAACCGGGCCTGTTTATCAGGGTCAATTATGATTAAACACAACTGTAAAATAAAGCATTGCTTTTAAAAAGTTAAGTTAAGCTTCATAACAAATGTTGATGTCTCTTGTTTACAACAACTCCATGCTTTATAATCTGCATATTGGTCTGCATCAGTCTCTCTGCAGATGGATTTTCTGACTCTCTGATCCGTGTCGTGGCTCCGTGGTGCCGCCGCCTGCTGTGTGGTCAGGTCTGCGTGGGGCCGGCGGGGCCCCTCCACACACTGTTTATGTTAATCACATCATAATGTTATTTAGATCAATTGATCGGACGCTCGCCGGGCTGCCAGGCTGAGGTCAGGAGCCATGGGGGGGTGATGGGTTACATTTGCACAACACGGTGGCGCTGGGCATCCCGTTGGACCGTGAAGAAACCTCTCGTCGTAGTGAGCGGTCGGCGGCGTCCTCATGCCTGCGGCCCCTTGCTGAGCCTCAGAGCACTGGCCTTTTCCCCTCGCCAGCTTGTCAGACGGAGGCAGACTGACGGAGAGTCCCAAACCCCCCGGCTGCCTTCAGACATCATTCCCCTCGTCGTCTGCTGCTGTCAGACGCTCAGATATCACTCCGACTTATTCTGCAAACCCCAACTCACCAACACGCCGGTTTTAAACCCGCTGAAGAACAACTGAGGAGCACTCAGAGCTCATGACCTTTACTGTGAAGTGAGCTCAAATAAATGATAAATAACTGCAGCTTTGAGCTCACAGGATAACAGAGGAACCTTTAACACACTCCTGAGGACATGTTTGGGCCTTTTGTTCATACTCACAGGACTTAAAGTCAAACTGTCACAGAGAATATAAATAAATATCACACACCAGCAGCAGAAGTGTTTCTGTGTGTTTGACATTAAATATCTAAAGTCAGGACACTCCTCTGCACATTTCAAATGCTAAGTTCGCCACTAAGAGAATACATTATTATGTGACACAATATGATGCTCAGCAAATGCATATCTCTGATATGATGTAATATGATGATGATTAATGATACTATAGAAAACCATATGATGAGATATGTCACGATGCAATACTGTACTTTGCGATTTGATATGATGTGAATTGAACAATACAGACCAACTCATTTTGTAAAGTGTCTTGAGAAAACTACTGTTATTCTTTAGCACTTTACAAATAAAAGTTGTTTCGTTGGCTGGGTCAAATTTACACAAGGCTTTGACTGAGGGAGTTCATGTGATAAACCAAAAGTAGGCTACCTGTTAAATGTTTTTAAGTTACATCATAAACTGTATATAAGCACGGATGTACAGTACTGTAGTTTCTGTAACGACCCACATTGGTTTATGAAGCAGACTTTGAAGCCCATCTGTGGTGGTTGCCATATTGGAAATGATGTCTCTAATTAACTTTTGGTTAACCAAACAGACAAAGAGGTTGAGCTGAGGCAGGCCTTAAAACTCCTTACAAACAGCCACAACAAGCCTGTCCGTCAGTCAGTCAGATGAGCCACGCTCCTTTTCACGTGAACCCCTCCCTCTCTAACTGTAAGCCCGGCCATAGGAGGAGGAGAGATGGCCCCGCCGATTGATTGTACTATATGTCCATGTTGTGTACCCCTGCTTGTACTTGTGCATGAGCTTCTGTACCGTGGCAAAGCCTCCTCCATCCGGCCAGGGCCAAGGAAGTGTACTGTGCTTAAGCACGAAGCGGAGTACTCACACTAGTCAAATGAACTGGACTTTGGGGGTCTAATGTGCTTGGGCACAGTACAGCTTATCTTGTGAGTGCGCCCTAAAGGTCTTCAGCGCCTAGATTATTCAACGTTAAACGAGGCAGAAAAACGTCATCAGTTGCTGCACTGATTTATGCTGCTGTGTTCACCTTGTCTCACTCACAGGGTCTCACTTCACAATCAGTGTTAATGTTCAGTTTAATGTGAGTAATAACAGCTATCTCATTTTATGAAGGCTACAGAGTTAGCCATTGCTAATAACTTCGCTCTAACTGTAGATTCCTACGGACTGTTTGTTTAGCGGAAGAAATAAATCATTTTTAAATCAATAAAATAATTTCCAGTCATTATGTTGTTTCAAATTATTGATTTCTTGAGTAAGTAGCTGTATAATGAGCGGGATAATGTATAGTGAGCAGGTTGTTATCGAGAAGGAACCCATGATAACAACCTGCTGACTGTACATTATCCCTTATAGTGCAGCAGGACACGCCCTAAATCAACCATAGTCATGTGATGCAGACGGTTTAAATATGGCCGATGACTCTCAGGTGTCCTCGTAGAGACGGACGAAATCTCAAGTGTCACTGAAACATTTGCTCAATATTTTAATGTGCGCTTGTTGTGATTTATTTTCTTTACGCTCAGTAAGCAACATGTTGCACACACATACAATAAACTGTACAAACTAAACATCTTCCTCTCCTCCACACAAACACTCGTAAAGACAATACCCGCTCTCTCTCTCTCTCTCTCTCTCTCTCTCTCACACACACACATACACTCAAACACAGGGCCTCCCTCACTTGTTTGGCCTCCCCTAGGACCCATAGGCGTTGTCGGAGCGCGGCGCTGTCCCCCGGCGCTGCGGTTCACCAGGTGTTGTCTGCAACAGGCAATTAGTAGAATAGGTGTAGCTGTCAATCATGCGGCTGGAAGATTAGCTGCTTGGCCGTAATTAGCGGGTTAGAGGCTTCTTGGCCCAGAGGATAAAGGCTTTGCCAATAATGGGCCCTGGGGTATTAATTACTGAAGGTCGAAGCTGCCGAAAAGGCCAGGATCTTAGCAGCAGCGCACGTAAGATGATTGTTTAAATTTCAAAAATAATACTGGTCTGACAGTTGTTGGAGTCCCGCGGGGCGGCGGGTACAAGGTAGCCGAGGTAATTAGTTTGAAGAGGGAAAGGGCATGGTTACAGGCGTGTTTGTGAAGAGCAGGGAGGGAGGGAGGGAGGGAGGAAAATATAAATGTGAGGAGGGAGAGAGGGGAGGAGAGAGAAATGGGGGGGAAAAGGGAGACAGACGGAGAAGAGGAGAGGAAATATAGAGAAATGTGAGAAATGGAAACACAAGAGGAAGGGGAGTGATTGGGAGGAGGAGGAGGAGGAAGGGATTAAGAGAGAAGATAAATCTAAAGGGGCAAATAACAAAGGTGTAAAAATGTTCAGGATGAGAGAGACAGAGGGAGAGAAAACACAAGTATGAGGATTGAGAGAAAAGTGAAAAATAACAACAAAAGAGGAAGAGGAGGGATGAAGGGATGGGATTACCGAAAGGAATCCAACAAATGGAAAGGTGAGAAAAATATAAATTGAGGAAGAGACGAGAGGTAAGGATGGTTGTTAACAGAAAAATAGAAACATGTGAGAAGAGTTTGAGAGACAAAACTTAGCAAGAGAAAAGAAAGAGAAATGATTTGAGGGATGAGGAGAAATAGAAGATGGTGGAAAATCTAAATGGGGACATAACAAAGGTGTAAAAATGCTGAAAGAAGACAAGGTATGGAGGGAGAGAAGGGAGGAGAGGAGGGAGGAGAAATAAAACAGAATATGTAAGGGAGTGATTCGAAGGGGGAGGAAGGAGTGATTAGCAAAAAGGGATCCAAAGAAGCGGAAAACAGAGGGGGAAAAACAGTATTGAAGGAAAGACAAGGAGAGGTGAAGAGAGGAAACAAAGAAATAAAAAACAAAAAAGGAAAAAGGAAGAGTAGTGATGGGGAGCAGAAAGATGAGATAAATAACAAAGGTGCAAAACATGTGTTGAAGGAGGAAGAGAAAAATACAGAGATTTAAGATAAGAGGAGAACAAGAGACAGACAGATGAGATAAAGAAGATGAAGAGAAGAGAGGGAGGAGGATATCCAGAGACATTTGAAAATACCCCCAAAAAATTGGAGGAGAAGGGAAAACAAAAGAAGGGATATTAGGGTAGGGTGACCATACCTTCTGCTTTGACCGGGGCCGTCCTGGTTTCAAGCTGCGTGTCACAAGTCCCCACAAATATCTATAAAACACGAATATGTCCAGGTTTTGAACAAAACCAAAACCAAAACAATCCACCATGATTGCAACACTGATCTATCTGTATACATGTCAATCAGCGTCATGTTTTAACCAATAAAAAACATCATAAAATACTGATTTGTCTTTACATCTTTCAATCAATCTCTGGGTTGCGGCTGTTGCTTACTCTAGCTTATCATACAAACAGGACCTGCTGTGTCACGACAGGTTGTCTAGCTGTCATCCTGAAAAGGAAGTCAGTGTTTTCTATAGAGCTCATGGAGAGTTAGAGCTTCCTTTGAAAAAATACCAGGAAATGAATATGCTGCGTTTTGCACACTGCAAGTGTCCATTTTCAGTTGCCCACTGTGGAATGCCGACATACAAAACCATATTAAAACAAGCTAAAGCAAATGGTGAGTACAGGCTGGAAGTAACACTCTTTCGACCTTTACAATTATGCAAAAGTCGGTGACAACCAACTTAAACCGTCTGTCAGAAGGAAACCTTTGCCTACCACCTTGTGTACCAGTGCAGGTCACAGATCTGTTGATCGAAACATGTGGGTTTGCGTTACAAGTAAAGTGTCCCGATCTGGAGGTATGAAATTATGGTCACCCTTCATTAAGAGGATAGTTACTTGTCAATTGCTGCCAGTTATTACTGTGATTACTGTGAAATCTGAACATGCCAACAAATTGTTCAATAATATGTGTGCAATACTGATACTGTCACTGGATGAAACTGGAAGTACTACGGTAGAAACAAGCTGTATCTACTGTAGTGTGGTATGAAAGACATTTTTAGGAATTCTGAAAGTCAGCGCAGTGACTTTTTTTGTTGGGGTTTGTTGTGTACAGAACATTAAAATAGTAAAAAATCTGTTGAAACTGACCAAAAAAAGGTCTACACCCAGAAAAATAAAAACACAAGGTGAAATCTGTCAGATAAGTTCAGCAGACTCTGTAAATGAAGGTTTCTTTGTGTGTGTTTGTGTTGTTTCCTCTCAGGCACATCTCTGTTTGTTGGATCTTTGTCTCTCGGTCTCTGGTTGTTATATAGTCTTTCTCTTTGTGCTTGAGCTCAGTTGTGTTCGGTGTGTTTCCTGTAATAACTGCTGACATGAGAGTGAATCTTGTTTCCTCCTGCAGACGTCTCAGCAGTAATAAAACAGCAGTAAAATATTTCTTCTCCTCCTCCTGTCTGTACTGTGAATAAATACATCAGCAGGTGATGTTCTTTTACTGTCTGTCTCTGCTGATCTTACTGTCGCTCATCTGATACTTCCCTCTGACTCTCCGGTTTCTCTCGATGCAAACTACAGCTGTAAGATAAAATCAGCAGATTTTTAACCTTTCAGCTGAAAGGACGGAAAAGTCATCAGCAAGAATCCCTGATGCTAAAATAGTATAAATAACAACACAAACACGGATTCTGACCAGCCTGAATACAGTTTTATTCCTCAGATTTTGCCAATTACAATTAGAAAATAGCTATTTTTTTGTGGTATAGTGACCACATAGTTATTTATGAGACACAGTGTTACGTGGATCACTTGAATGCATCTCTGTTCAGATATGAAGTGTACATGCGCAGTGTTGGTTGTTTGAACATGGCCAAGTTAATGACTGAATCTAACAAGTGTCAGCTTCATCAATACACCCCAGTTTTGTAACCTTTAAAGTAACAGCAGACAGCTAGCAACTCCCACCTGTGACTCAAAGAGGCCACACCCCTATTTCTACGTCACTTTAAGCCTTAATATGATTTAAACAGGTGAGTTTATTAAAATTCAGCCTGTACAGTTGTCTTGAATAGAGAAAGGAGCTATAGAGGTAGTGTTGTAGCTCTCAAAATCGATCTTGGTCTTAAGACCGGTCTTGAGACCACCATTTTAAATCAAGACCGATCAAGACCACCACCGACAGGCTATTTTTCTACGTTATTACTGTGACTAGAAGGAAAACGCCTTTTTTCTAAAAGAAGAAATAGCTTCAATTCATTCATAATTTGATTTTTATCCCCCAGTTACGGTCGCAACCGTCACAGTTTTACGGTCTAAGTGAGTGACACCCCCACTGCACACAAGATGATGATTTTTCATTGATATTTATGGTCTTGGTCTTAGTCTCGGTCTCGCCCTGCCTAGGTCTTGTCTCGGTCTCGCCTGCGTTGTCTTGGTCATGGCTCGATCTTGATCCCTAAATGTCTTGGTCTTGTCTCAGTCTCTGAGCACTCTGGTCTTGGGTATGTCTTGGTATCGATTAGTGTGGTCTTGACTCCAACACTAATAGAGTCCGAAAACTATTCTTTGTGCCATGCTGTAAACATGTTTATTTCTGCTGTAAAGCTGGACATTTTAACATGGGGTTCTACAGGGATTGACTGCAGTTTTTGCTAAATTTTGCGGTCCTTGTGTTTTTCTGCAAATGAAGACAACACATAGATTGCATTGATTGATTTGCATTTGTTTGTTATTTAAAACTGCTTAAAGAAAAACTACAAAATGCTGATATTGAAACTCACAGTCAGTAACAGTAGTATCAGTGAGCGCTGATACTCGAGCAGAGTCCCCCCGTGTCCCCTGTCTCCATCTTCTGTCTCCCCCCTCTCCATGGCGACCATACAGTAAATCTCTGCTCATGTAAAACTCTGCACCTGTGGCCCCCAGCGGCTCCTGATCCGAGGGCCACAATAAACATGTCAGTCCATCCCTCCATAAATAAACATAAAAACACAGCAGCAGTGCATGCTGGGAGGAGCCAGGGGTCATTACTGTGTGCGTGCGTGTGTGTGTGTGTGTGTGTGTGTGTGTGTGTGTGTGTGTGTGTGTGTGCGTGTGTGTGTGTGTGTGTGTGTGTGTGTGTGTGTGCGTGTGTGTGTGTGTGTTTGGTGTGTTGTGGGATTTGAACCTGCGGCTGAATCACCAGCAGGAGAGCAGGGCAGGTCGAGCTGCAGAGTTTATCATTTTTATCTCCTCTGTGGCTCATCTCGATGTCACAGCGGCCACACTGCTGCACATCACGCCTCGCTTACACACTCGTGTTCATTCAAAATCATTCAACTTTATTTCAGTATTAACTTTAAAGTTAGTAAAAACATCTGCAACAGATGCGTCAAATACCTCTTTCTGATGGATTTTAAATGCGCTTACATCACTTTAAATGTTGCTTTCTAATAATAAGGAGGCTAGATAAAGGGGGCTGTTTGTTTGTTTGTTGGGCTGGATAAATAAAGTCACAGTATCATTAGAGAACACACCTTCTTCAGAGCAAAGTGCAAACTCACTGTGTGAACAAGGAGCAAAAAAAACATTCTAATATCTTAAAGGGATTTTTTTTAATGAGGATCAAATCATTGTTTCAATTTTAACCAAGACGTTGCCAATGTATTCGTGCAATTTAGACAGTGCAGTAGTTTGCCTGCAATTTTTGATGAACTTGTTATTTTCTTGCACACTTAATGAAAAAGATGTATTTTTTTTTTAAAGCTTCAGTACTTTTGATGGTGTTGATCTGTACCCTTAAAATGTTATCGACCTAAATTCATTGTTTTAATGGGTCATTTGTGTAATAGAAGTGTGGTTAATATCTCAGGGTTAGTGGAGGGGCCCAATGTGAGATCTGTTCATGGGGCCCAGAAATCCTGGAGACGCCACTGCTGTTACTTCTTCCTCTTGTTAAATTTCCTGAAACAAGAGAAAAGTTTCCCAACTTGGATCCAGATTTCTTCTTCTTTTCTTCTGTTCAGTCTTTAATGTGATTAAACCGACAGTAGGTCATTACGGAGGGTTTCACCTGACTGCACGCTGATCACTGCACGCTGATCACTTCATGTAATATGGAACAGGAGAAGAAACCGAGCGCGCTCATTAACCTCTGACCTCGCCGCTCTCTGAAATTTAAAGTGAAAAAGGCAGAAATAGAAAAGTGAATTAACTCGTCGTCTCATGGAAATTAAATTCAGTGATAGTTTTTCGAGTGTTTAATAATGTGTGACGAGAGGTTCATGATCTGCACGCACAAAGACTTCAGAATAAAATAAATCCAGATCCGACAGAGGGAGGCTTTAAGTCAGATTGGTCTCATTAGAAAGAGGAGAAGGAGGATATTTTAGACGGATTGTTCCTTTAGATCAGTGATTTTCAACCACTGTGCCACGACACATTACCGTGCCGTGAGAGATCGTCAGGTGTGCCGTGGGAAATTATCCAATTTCACTTGATAGGTCCAAAAAAATATTATTTAGTCACTGAGACAAGACCAGGGTTTAAAGCTAAACTTTGCTGATCTACCTTTGGACAGGTTTTGGTTGACTGCTGTCAAGGACTTCCCCATGCTGGCAAACAGAGCTATTTCAACATTGCTCCCATTTTCCACAACATATCTACATGAGCTGAGCTTTTCAAGCATGACGGCCATAAAAACCAAAAACAGAGAGAGACTGAACGCTGTTGAAGAAGAGCTCCGTGTGTGCCATTATTTAATTCCTGCCAGGATATCAGTTTGTGTACGTCGAAACAGGTCCAGGTTTCACACTGAGTGAGAATGAATAGATTTAAAATCTAAACTGTGGTTACATGTTCTGGGCTGTAATGTGTCATTTTGTAACACTTTTGGTTTGTGGTGTGCCGTGGAATTTATCGTAATCTAAAAGTGTGCCATGCCTCAAAAAAGGTTGAAAGACACTACTTCAGATCATCCTGTGATCAAACTGTTCTGATCTGATCAACACATAAATAAATACAAATCTAATCAATAACCTCCTTCATGAAGTCCAAAACCCAAAGCTGGAGAACCACACACATCCTGTTGTAACACACAAACATAGGGCTTGGATAGTTGGTTTCGGCCATCACTTAATGCCAGATTTTGGGCTGCATCTGCGTTTCTATTCTAAACAGAGCAGCATATGATGCTTTTATGGTAGTCTTTTTTTTAAACGGCACAGCTTTCCTCGCCTTTACGGTAGTGATCTCAGCGGCCAGGAAAGTCACACACCAAAGCAATCCTGTGAAATATTCACATGAGATGCTGCTTAGCCAGTCTAATCTTTTACTCAGAAAAGAGCAGAAGTTTTCTGACTAGTCAAATTGAAAATTTTAGCACAGTGACCTGATGCTCAGATCTCTCATGAAACAAGAGCTGGCATGAGAGTTTGATATGGGGGGGGGGGGGGGGAGAGAGATTAAAGTAAAAAAAACTAATTTTTGTGAGAAAATGGTAAAGCTAAATAGACGAGTCAGATTCCAGTGATACAATTGAACAATGAGTACTTTTAATTAAATATTAAATTAAATTTTACCCTCAGCAGTATTATAAGATGGAGGTGCAACAGCCATCAGGAAGTAAGCCAAATAAATTATACTTCCCCCTGTTGGCTGGCTGCAGTATAGCCAGTAAACCCTCCTTATTCATTGATAACAGATTAGAAACCATAACGTTTCCCATTAAAATACATTTTTGTCAATGCTTATTTCTGTCAATTAAGTTAGTTATTATCATTCATATTTATGTCCATGTGTTCATTTTTCTAATCATTTTAGTTTGAATGTGATATTTGATGCCAAACTAACACAAAAAACTAACAGTACAGTCATAAAACTTTCCGTAACCGTGTCTGGTTCAAAATGACTAAAGAATCTGATCCGCTGGGAACCTGAGGGACCTCTGACATTTCATCACAAAGTTACATGAAGATTTTGGTTGGCAGAACAGGTATGGCGTCAACTCAACAGTTCGACCAGAATCTAGCTTCCCTTTTGTAAAACAAAAGGAGACAGAGACACACTGTCCGTGTTAATACACAGTCAATGTACTTTACTGATAAATTATAAATACTTTTTTACATTTGTATGCAGAATTTCAGCTCATAGTCGAGTATTACGGTAGGTTTTTTTCCTGGTAGTTGTTTACTGAAAGGAGATAAATCTTTGTATTCACTTGACAACATGTAAATCTGTCAACCTGCTGATGTGAAGCAACATTTACAAATGAATGTTGACAGTGATGCTTCTGTCTGTGTCAGGGGGTTTGTAGCTGTGTATGATGCTGTGTGGGTGTGTGCGTGTGGGTGTGTGCGTGTGTGTGTGTGTGTGTGTGTGCGTGTATGTGTGTGCGTGTGCGTGCGTGTGTGTATTTGTGCGTTTGAAGGAGGGTGTTATGGCACATTTCGTCCCGTCTGTAAACCTCCAGCTGGTGTTGAGCTCCCAGCAGACAATCCCACCCCGGACCCTGCACCTTGTTTAGGAGGAAACAAATGGCAAATGAAAAGACATTAAGTTCCACATGTTAGGCACAGGTGTCAGAGTAATAACGCGTATCACAGAAGAAGAAAAAGAAGAAGAAGAAGAAGAAGAAGAAGAGGGAGAGGAGGAGGGTTTGTGTTTACCGGTGGATAATCTGAGGGTTTTCTCAGGGGAGGAGGAGTGTGAAGCTGCTGTCGGTTCCCACTCGTCCTCCTCCTGCAGAGGAGGGCGTTTGATTGGACGCTTGTTTCTGCCGTTTGATGTCGGCTCTAATGGGGCCTGAAAGCCGACATGCTGTTTCTGCTCTGACAACATTTATCCTGAACGTCTGTTTGCTGCTTGTATGCAGTAGGAAGAACGTTTTCTGAGCGGTCGAGCCGTCAGAAAGGTTTATGATTCAGGTGTCGAGTTGAGAGTAACACTGATCTTCACTTTTTCTCTCCAGTGATATCTTTACGCTTTAAGTTCTTTGACTCGAATTCTTTTAAATTATGAATTGGTATCCTTGTTAAATCTTTATGCATTAATTTCTTTCCCTTCCCCTATTTGGTTTGATTTACAATTTGTTTTTGCTCTAAAACCCACAGACTTTATCGTCACACAGTTGAAGGACACCTTTGGATCTAAAAAGTAACATTCAGGATATATTTTATAAAAGCTTTCAAAAATGTAAACTATCTTAACATCTGTTTTTGTCCTATAATTTCAGATTCATACTTCTAAGATGAATAGTTAATGTCATAAACCACACAGTCAAATCAATTATTTGTCCGAGTTTTTATTAAAAAAAATATCACAAACACGGCATGGTTTGTTTTTTTGTACCAGGCTGTGAACATGTTTTTTCTGCTCTAAAGATAGACTTTTTAACATGGGGCTCTATGGGGGTTGACTCACTGCAGAAGACAGCCTCTAGTGGACACTGGAGGAACTGCAGTTTGTTTCACTTCCGCCTTTGCTTCCTTTTTTTCTGCTCATCAAAAGTTGCACCTTTTTTTTTTTTTTTTTTTACATTTCTTGAACGAGTCTTGACTAAGATAACTCAATGTATAACTGTTGTTTGTGTTAACATATGTAGCTTCTATGTGGAATGTAGAGGAATATGTTTTGTGTGTATGAACATGTATATGTGCACATGTATGCGTATTCATGCATCCATATACAAGTTCAACAACATCATGTATACAAAATGTAAACCAATGTAGATGGGGGAGTGCGACTTGCCAACTAAGTTAGTCGAAATGTAACATATTTTTCCTGAACTTGTGTTTATAGTTAGAGATCTTGCGGGGGGGGGGGTCGTCGCCATGGGGGAAAGTGCAGCTATACATAAATGTATTCACATGACAACTGATTTTTTGCTTATCAAATACACGATTGAGGAATACGTACCAACGAGCTCTCAGACACGTGATATATAAATGTATATGTTGCTTGAACACAAAAATCAATTAAAAAATTGATCAAAAAAACAAAAGTTGCACCTTGAAAGCGAAGGCCTTTAAAAACACACCTGGTCTCCAAATGCAGCCTTTTCAGTACTCAGTTGTTATATTAATAATTATAACGTCGAAGTCTAATTTACACACTATTTACAGACCATTTCTTTTTAAGTCATACAGACGCTTAATTGTTTTCCTGATCACTGGAAAGTTTGAGTGTGACATCTCATAAATACTGCGGTGCAGTTACCACCAACTCTCAGCAGACGCACATTTTCTCACTTTAACTGTGCGTGGCTGTTATCGCTGTTGTTTGTAAATTAGACGATTTTTCCAATTAGGCTGATTTTTATATTAAGGGGCCAACTTTTCCCAAAACGCATGTGTAATGTCTAATTTATATAACCACAAACATGACCGGTACACAGAGATGCTGTTTGCTCTGCAGGGCTTTGGGCTGCATTTAACCCTTTGTGTGCGTTTTGAATCCGGCTGTGTCATTTTGACTCTTTGCACAGGCTTTATCGGGTGCAAAAACTGCATAATCCTTATTTGAATCAGGCCCTCAGTGTTATAGACTCCTAGCATAACAGTTGAGTAAAATACCAGCGGACAAAATGTGGGCTATTAACTGGTGTATCTTAATCATTCTCTTATCAATAATCAATAATATGATAATTCCTCTGGTTATTTTCTTGTATTTCCCTCAACTTGTCCTTGCTTTAGATTGATTCTGGCAAACTGTTAAGTGTTACACTGTGGTATTATTTATTGGTCAGTGTGTACTGAACAGTTGTATTTTATTTCCAGGCTTCCTCTTTAACACCTGTCCAGGGACAGCAGATGAAAACTTGCCTGCAGGCGAACTCTGGATCATTTACACAGTTTTGTCTTTTCTTTGATCAATGAGCAGCGTCCTTGTTAAACTGAATAAAATAAAATAAAAAACCCAACAGTGGAAAAATGCACCAAGAATAAAAGAAATTTAAGAATAAAAAGAGCAAACTCTGATTTTGTTCAACTGAGATAATAGAAATAGAAATGAAAAAATCCCTCCATTCACAGTGCAAGGCTAAGTCAAAACTATATTGAATTCTCCCTTGTTTCTTCTAAAGCTAAATATCAAGATAAATCACCTGTTAATAAAAGGTATTTTGTCAAAAGTTACCTGCATTAAACCAGAGAACAATAAATAATGTTGAATCAGACTTACAGTATCCAACTACGGACATTTTGTGACTGAAATACAAAGTTAGTCTTTCCCAAAAACATGCAGAAATGTAAATGCAGTTCTGATTGTGTTGTTGTTAAACACTTCATTAAACTGCAGATCTCCTGCCTCTCCTATCCACAAAAAAAAAGAAGAAGACAGAACCATGTCCCAAGGGCCTGACCAGCCTAAGGTCACAACACACTCACACACATTTTCACACTCACGCTTAAACACACAGACACAGTGTACTGCCTAGGAGGCTCGACTCAGGAAACACACACCCAAAATGTTCCCTCAGTTAAGAACAAACCTCCAACATCCTCCAATACACACACTAAGGTGGTGTGAGTGTGTGTGTGTATGAATGTGATGTTTGTATTCAGATCACTCTTCTTCTCTTGTTTTTAACTCGTGTGAAACTCTCGGCCTGACCTGGAACCAGCTCCAGGGCTCGGTCTAATTGTTGGCTGAATAATAAGTTTGAAGGATTTGGAGACGCTCGTTTCCAAACACTAAACTGTGTCTCTGTTGTTCTCTGTTCCCACGTCGCTCTGACTCGTTCAGGCCGAAGGTTAGGAAACCTAAATTTCTCCTTTTTTTCTCTCTCAGTGAACCCTCAATCATCTCTGGTCGTCCATCGTTGAGAAAATCAAAAACTTGGATTTAGAACTTACTTAAAGTTTTCTATCATGGCAAAACTGCTCTATTTAGCCTCAAATATTACTTATTTTGTCTTCTCTGACCTCATTTCTGAAAGTTTAAAGCTAATGCAAAATCAATGCAAAGACTGCAGCTTTTCAGTTTTTGACCTTAAGCGTCACATGTTCAGGAGGGTGATTTAAAATTAGTTAATTTGTCATTTATATTTTTGCTTTCTGAGTTCAAACATGCACTTTGCAAAATCACTTTCTTTTGGGATTCATTGTTGGTGAGTCTTGTTTTCTACGTTTTCTGAAAAGAAAACTAGAAGTAATTATTTAAAAAAATATATGTATATACTGTATATAAAAAATACAGTTAAAAGAATATGTTTATTTATGTTTATTAAGTTTAAAAGTCTTGATGTGGCAGAACCGGAGGACCATGTGTTGTGATGAAAAGCTCCAGACTTAGACAGGAAGTGGACCTGGACCTGTTTGATGTTCTGTTTCAGTTTCAGTGTCAAAAGTAAAACCCAGCAAACTCCATCATTTTAAAGTTCTAAAATCTGAAGGAGTGAGGGTGTAAGTGCAGGATTAACTCTTGTGTGATGAAATAAACATTAGCGTGGTGGAGGTGAGCTGTTCCTCAGGCGGCTGCAGGTCGGAGGAGAAGCTTTGGGAGTTCGGATCTCCTCGTCAATAATGGAACACAGAAATATGTCGGAGTAAACACATGCAGAGCGTTTCCCCTCCACCTGCCGGCCTCGCCTCCTCCACCTCCAAACATCCATGCTCTAATGATTTCCACCAACACACACACGCACCGCCGGGGACGCCCGGCTTCCCCTCAGAGGGATTCTGGTTTACATAGCCTCCCCTCCATCCTAACTCCATGTTGGATTCAGAGCGAGCGGCCTCAGGTGGAGAGACGGAGAACAAATTCACTAGCGTCCAGCAAGGAGAAGAAAAAGAAAACAATGTGGAGATTTAAGTGTGAGCGTGCATGCCAAATGATGCAGAAAGAAACCAAAAAATACCTCTTAACAAATCCAAGTCTGACAGGCTCACATTTTGTGTTGTCAATAAGTACACAAATAGCAAACAAAAATTTATTGAACGTGTCTGAATTTAGGGACTGCATTCTGTAAAAACAAAGATCTTCTGCAAAGATGAAAACGTTGAAGTATCAAAAACTGCAGTTCCTCAAGGCTCCATTATAGACTGGCTACTAAAATAAGTGAAGTCTGGTCGCTTAGTTAGCTTACATTGTTTACACTGTTCAAATCAACAGTGCTCACATGAAGAGCTCTGATTGGTTTATTGCTGTATCATGCTGCCTTTGCACTACAATTCATGTGTATAACTGAATGAATATATTGCTGCGCTTTTATCAATGTAATATTGCACATATCTTATTTTCTATTTTTTTTATCTTAGTTATTTTCTCTTTATTGTTTCTCCCTGTTTTATTGCTTTTCTTTCTGTCTTTAATTATTTCCTTTCAAAAGCCTCCTGTGGACAGGTGTTGAGAACTAGCATGTATGCTAAAACACTTAAACACTGCATCTGGTTTGTCCAATGTATCTGTGATGTCCATGCCAAATAAAATTTAATTAATTATGTTAGCTGTGTTTAACCAATCAGCAACCTACGGTGCAAAAAAAATAGGCAATGCTATAATTCCAAAAACCTGCTGTTCCTCTCTTGTCCACTAGAGGCTATCTCCTGCAATGAGTCAATCCCCATAGAGCCCCATGTTGAAATGTCCAACTTTACAGCAGACATAAACATTTTTACAGCCAAAACACTTTTGGTCTCCATAGCTCATTTTTCTATTTATGACAACTGTAAGGGCTGAATTTGTATACCGGTACAACTTACCTGTTTGAATGATATTAAGGCTTCAAGTTACGTAGAGTTAGGGGCGTCCAACAAGTCTTATAACCAGTCAAATTCTAACATTATTTTATTTACATGTTAGCACCAATTAGCAGCTATCTGTGTCTGTGAGAACCATACCTGGCTTGTGATTGTGTGGTATTCTATTTGACAAATATGGTCATTTCCAGCTTTTAAAAAAACAGCAACATTGCGGCTGACAAGACGCCAGACTTGAGGCACTGAAAGGCTCTTAGCAAACAAATTAGTGACTTCATGGTGGTTTTTTCCATCCATCTACATTCCCCAACTCAACAAAGCTAATGAGACAGAACAGGAGGTACAAATATGATCACAAAATGATAGTGGTTAAACAGATCACAGTTTATCCGTGATCTGTTCCAATCACCCTGACACAAAATGTATCATCATGGTGTAAAACAAATGAACTGCCACTAAATCCCCGTGCAGAGTCTCAATGAAAAGAAGGCAGTGTTTAAGAAGTGTGGACATTTTTGCCTTTATTGGATAGGACAGCTGACGAGAGACAGGAAATGTTGGGAGGAGAGAGTGGGAGATGACATGCAGCGAAGGCCCGAGGTCAGATTCAAACCCACAGCCGCTGCGATGAGGACTATAGCCTCTGTACATGGTACGCGGGACATAACCGCTTGGCTATCAGCGCTCCGACAACTTAGTGTTTTAATATATATTTTTACCAAAAATGTTTTGCGCACTTGCATGCAGAAACAGGATGTAAAGTGTTGATATTTTAGAGTGTTAGAGTTAATTTTTTCAAACGCGACCTTGAGTTTTCTCTGTTTCATGTCACAGTGTCTGTATTTTTCATGCCGGTATCAGCTGGTGGTTGCATAAAACATCAATCAGAAACGTGTCCTCAGTAATGTTACAGTCTGATGTAGTCTGTAAGCTTAGCCAAACAAAGTCTATAACAGAGCGCTGTGTTCACTGCAAAAACTGAAGATAGTTTATCAATGCATGTTCCCTGTTTTGTGTGACTTATACTCGTGCTACGTGTGCAGCCAGTGCGTGTCCCGTGTTTAATCATTTTCAATGCTTATAGGAGAAAAATGTATTTTTTTAGTGTAGATTTCAACAAACTTGTTGGCAGAGGCGCTGCTTGTCAACAGGCAAGGCAGGCAACTGCTTGGGGCCTCATGCCAGCAAGGGGCCCTTGAAGGCTGACAAACTTAAAACAGCAGCTGTTGCTCAAAATGTGCACATTTTGCAATGACAGGAATGTAGGGAACCTCCCTAATGGGGCCCCATCTGACAGCACTCACTCTCATTGCCCTGCTTAGTATCTTGTACATTATTCCTGTGAAAACCAAAGTTGGACTGTTCGGCAGTCAATCACAGGGCTGATATATAGAGACAGACAACCAGCCACAATCACTTTCACACCTACAGGCAATTAATTTAACAAGCATGTGTTTTACAGTCTATGGTTTGGACTGTGGAAGGAAGCCAGAGAACCCACGCATGCACCGGGAGAACATGCAGACTCCACACAGAGAGGAATGCCCTGGCCAACGGGGATTGGAACCAGGAACCTCCTTGCTGTGAGGTAACAGCACTGACCACTGCACCACCGTGCGGCCCATGATGATGATATGGGCTGCATTTGATGATGTGATACACAACATCAATGGAGATAAATTTTGATTCGAAGTGCTGTTAAAATGCACAGTTTGTGTCATGGCTATAGCCGAGGAGTAAAAAAGTTATATTTAAATATCTTACCGTGAGATTTGTGATCCGGTGCACCATTACAAAACATCCTTTTTTTTATTGAAGTAAAGATCTTCATGAATCTGTCAGGAGTCAGACTCAGGTTTATGTTGTCGCACCATCATTTCAGATCATAAGAATTGACTGTACATCAGCATAAAACCTTTTACTGCCAGTTAAAATGCAGCTCGGCTGAATTTCAAGGTTTGTCCTCTCTGTTGGAAACATTTAACAGATTCAGGTCTGAGTAACTGTGATCAGGGTGCAATAATTTAAGTTAAAATGATATAATCACAGAATGGATGATATCTAGTGTACCATTATAAAGACACCAAGTCTAACAGGCTGATGAAAAGCTCTCAGTTTTGCGGAAATGTTCTTCAGGTGGATGGTTCTCTGCAGACAGATAGAGAGGAAATTACAGTACAGTTTTTATGGTCGATGTGAGTCTGAGAGGAGAGAGGCGGACGAGCGGGAGGTAATTCTGTAAAAAAAAAGGTATAATAATGAGATCCTTCATATTGTCTGTGATTTGTTACCCAAAAATCTAAAAAATACTTCACTTAATCCATCCAAATCTTGTGCCCCTTATCCTTAAGGATTTTTTCTTGCTGTGTAAACTTTGGTTTTGTTGATGTTTTGAACCTTTATATCAGATGTTTTCATGCTGCAGTTATCATATTATTCATAAAAAAGTCAACTCTGTGATTTGTCCTGTTTGGAGGACAATCTGTTACCTGAGCGCTGATCCACATTCAGGTGTTGAAGGCGTCCTGTATGCATCTGTGGTGTCCTGAGAGTGCCTGTCAGAGCGCCATGAATAAGACAAGCTGATCAGCCTTGGACTGTCAGACACCACAGAAGAAAAAGACGATAGTCTGTGATGCAGGCTTGATCTGATTGGTTGTCTCTCTCTCTCTCTTTGTGATAGACAGCAGCAGTTCAATGAGTCGTTACCTCGCCGCGTCACACCTGCCGGCCAGGTTGCTCCAAATCTTTTTAGACTTTGAGTGTTCGTGACACGCGTGCTAATCTGAAGGACAGAATTTTAGTCTGAAGGATTTCATTTTAATCCGACATATTTCATTTTAAAGAGCTCATATTTTAAATGTTCAGGCTCCCAGTGACCATGGAACAAGCCCACCAGATAAACACTACGACTAAAATCTGACTTTTTGTAATGCTACTTTGGCCAGTAACAGTTGAACAGCCCTCACAGATCACATTCATATCTGTATTACATTCACAACATGTCTCATTAAAATTAAATATTGAAAACATGAGGGCGTTCTTAAAATTAGAAGTCTTGAAATGATTTGTCTTTTAAACAAGAAGGCCACTTTAGTAGACTGTAGGGACATTTTTAGATATTTAAAACAGTCGTTGGATAATTTGCACTCACACTCGTGCAAAAGGCAAAAACTAATCTGCGACTCTCACACACAGATGTTTGCTACCAAACACAGCTGCATTAAACACATGTCTCCTAAAGACACAGTCAAATACTTGGATAGAAAAGGTAATAGTCAAACATATTTATAAAGTTATAGAAAGTTAGGATAATCCTGAAGCATACATGGAGAGTCAAAATACTTCTGAGAACCATTTTTTGAACATAGAAAATCCTCAGGGAAGATTTTGGATTATCAGAAAATTTGGTAACCGTGCCATTGGTCCACGAGAGCTCGAGCTGCTCGAGCGGCTCTGCCACCCGTGCCGTGGGTCCACGAGAGCTTGAGCTGCTCGATCGTCTTTTAATTCAATAATCTAACCAATAAGAGCACTTTTAGACAGTAAAAGCCTTTAGGACATCAACTACAGCAATTTTAAAAGTAAACATTGCTGCTAGAAATGGTTCAAATATCTGAAAGGTGTGTATAATACAAAATCTAAATTATTTTTAAACTAGGAGGAAATATTACTGTGAATATTATCTCCCATTTTCAGGGTGCAAAACAAAGCATAGATGTTTAAAGTTTGAATGGGTCATTTGTGTGATGGAGGTGTGCCGTTATAGAAATTCTCCGGGGTTAGTTTGGGATGTGGTGGTGGGGCCCAATGTGATATATTTTCATGGGGCCCAGAGGTCCTGGTGGCGCCCCTGCCTACAATATTCCTTAAAATGATGGAACTTAAATGATGGCACCTCAGTGCATGAGCGCGTCATTAAAAAGTCTGACCTGATGTGAGAAGTATCACTTTGCAGGAAATATTATAGATCAATGTCAATAATTAACGGATATAAACATGATTAAAAATCTCTGCAAACACAAATAGCGTTCATGGAGTCAGACAGGTGAGAGTCTGTAAGTGATCATTTCTTCAGGAGTCTGGGAGAATTAGGATGAACAGAGTGAAGCAGTAAACTTCTCTGTTTCTATCGTTTGATTCATTAATGAGATATATCTTAGATCAAAAACCTCGGGATTAAGAATAATGGTTGTTTAAATCTTTCTAGAATGTGAAAATTTAAGCCAAACATTTCTGACTGTTTTAAGGGTGGGGCCATAGACGCAAAGAGAGATGGTCATTAAAAGCCTGAGTACACCTCAAAGAAGATTACGATTCTTTATTTAGAAATGTGGAGGCATTTATGGAGACCTTTTTCCCCCAATTGGAGACACTTCAGGGCGCTGAGAGATTCTGCAAAAGGGTTAAGAAAGGATTGCAGTTCTGTGAGCGGAGGAAAAGTGTTAGTCATTTCTTCCTCATTGAATGATGAAGATTTTGACTTGATTTCAGAGTACAAATATAGGTTTATCTTGTGTTTCTCTGTGTGTGTGTGTGTGTGTGTGTGTGTGTGTGTGTCTGTGTGTGTGTGTGTGTGTGTGTGTGTGTGTGTGTGTGTGTGTGTGTGTGTGTGTGTGTGTGTGTGTGTGTGTGTGTGTGTGTGTCTGTGTGTGTGTGTGTGTGTGTGTGTGTGTGTCTGTGTGTGTGTGTGTGTGTGTGTGTGTGTGTGTGTGTGTCTGTGTGTGTGTGTGTGTGTGTGTGTGTGTGTGTGTGTGTGTGTGTGTCTTTTCTGAAGGTTTACAGACACAGACTATTTTTCTGAAGTGTAATGTAGTTTATCTTATTAAAATCACACACCTAGCATCACCTGACTCCTCCCTCCTCTCACTCTCTCTCAGGTTTGGGGATGGTGTCCATGGCGATGATGATGCAGTTGGCGATGTGTTTTGTGAACATTGAGGCGTGCCGACCAACCAGTGAGCCCGTCTGTTGTCATGGC
The DNA here is from genome assembly GCA_020745685.1 of Tautogolabrus adspersus. Taxonomy (NCBI): domain Eukaryota; kingdom Metazoa; phylum Chordata; class Actinopteri; order Labriformes; family Labridae; genus Tautogolabrus; species Tautogolabrus adspersus. Next base: position 23,935,050 of record CM036540.1, on the reverse strand, counting down.
GAGCAGCTGATGTGTGTGTGTGTGTGTGTGTGTGTGACATTAGAAGGGTTAATCCACATAAATGTTGACAGCCATATTGCTGACACAGGGAGTTAATAAGACTAACAGATTATTAGCTTCCTAACATTCCTCCGTCATCACGCCGCCGCCTGTCAATCATCGACACAATTAAATTGTTTAATGAATAAATTTGCATTGATAATGGTGGGCTGCCGGGGAACATCTGGCTGCGGTGGTTTAATGGCGAGCGTTGCATCAGACGCCCATATGGAGGCCGAGTGGAGGGGCCGTTTGATGCTAACTAAATGAAAAGTATCACTCAAATTAATTTGGCTCGTTTGACAGTCAGGAAATCACTTAGTAAGACTGATTCTGCCCAATTACAACCTCCAGCGCTAATTACTATAGGAGGAGCCATTCACATGTCCCCTGTTCACAAACACACACTCACCTTCCTCCGTCAGCAACCAGGAAATACCTCCACCCAACAACAACAACAGCCGCTAACAGCTTCTTCATCGCTGCATCTCAATACGACTCCGCTGTGAGGAGCTGCCGACGGCGTTAAAATGAAATGCAAATCACTCGCTGTCCTCGCTGGCTCGCTCTCCTCCATCACATCTGGTCCACACACTGTCTTAAAATCTTCCTGTGTGTTTCTTCACAATTAAAACGAACAGCGGGATCCTCCTGCAGCAGCCGCTCGGATATACATTTCAAAATAAGACGTAGCCTAATTATCCTGCAGGAGAGAACGGAGCCTTCAGTGTCGTTATGTGAGAGGGGAAACGAGACTCAGAAGAACAATCAACAACTGGTGCTCAGCTGAAATCATTTCCGGAAAAGAAACATGAATATTCACGGTCACATGAATTCAGGTCTTACGCTTCTTCTCAAGTTGAAAAAGTTCTGCAGAGTCGACGTTACGTCTGCTGCAAGAAACAAAACCTCATCAACATCTGCAAAAACCTACTTTAAATGATGCATTCACAAATTTACTGCAGGAAAAAAGAACGTCAAGAAAAAGTTTTTTATATTTATATGAATAATTTAGTCCTAAATGATAGAACAATGAAAAACAATACTAAAGATAATTAAATTTAAAAAAAGATTATATCACAAGATTCTGTACATTGGCGTCTGATTAAAAAAAGACAGAAGGTGATTGAAGTAGAGTCGTTTGAACAAAGAAGACAATGGGAAGAAAGTCATAGCCTACAGAAGAAATAAAGACATACTGTAAGGAAAGAGGAAGGAAGATAACAGAAGCCTGCAGAAAAGGAAGAAGTTGTAAATAATTTTTTAAATCTTGATCACTTTTTTCTGAGTTAAGATGTAACTGAAAACTCTCAAAGTTACACTACATTAAAGCAGGACTTCCCTGCTGTCAAACTGGAAATGAGGAGAGAACAGAATCAGAAAGAAAGGAAGGAACAGAAAAATACTAAAGAAAGGTTCAAGTTAAGAAGGAAAATTCATAATTTCTGTTTACATCAAAAGAATTAAAGTAAGAGTTAGTAAAAGGCTGAAACAATCCTCAGACTTTCAATCTTTCAGATCAGAAGGACAGAGGGCAGAAAGAAACTAACGTCTGGTATAACAAAAGACGTAAAGAAAGACAGAAAAATTAAAGCAAAGAAATTCAAAAAAACAATGGGAATGCTAGCAGAATGACCATTTTGTAAATTGAAATTTTCTTTTTGGCTTTTGAGATTTGAGCCCTTTCAGATACAGACGAGTAAGGAATAAAAGACATAAACAGCAAGAAACAAAGAAGTTTCTTGATTAAATAGATGCATTTCTTCAGTATCTGTGAGATTAATAAAAGTTATTAAAGAAGAAAATGATCTTAAACTGGAACAAAGGACATCATTGAGTAGATGAACTTCTCTTTAATGCTGTCGCTCTCTCTCAGGTCATGATGAAGGACACAGTCTTTCTCTCTCTCTGGTTCAGTTTGACAGATCTTACACTGCCTCTTGTCTATGTCTGTTTGGAGTTGATTAACAGGCCATCGGGATGCAGGGAGGCCATGTTGGCGGCAGTTTAGGGAGGCGGAGAATCATCCGAGGCGAGGCCTGGCAGTGTGGAGGATCTGAAGTCAGAAAAAAAGATTTCAACTTTAATATCTAACATGTCAGTGAGGTGGGAGAGAAGGGGGGGTCACAGCAGCTCTTTGTGTCGTCTGTTTGCTTTGCATTTGAAATAAAACCTCTGTGGGCCGAGTGCCGCTGATATCTGCCAGACTCAGGGAGCGGCCGGGACTCTCCCGCTCCCTCCTCGCTCATCAGCTGCTGGGAAGATTCAGGACTGGTCTGGAAGACGTCCACACCGGCCCACACAGCATCCTCCCGCCTGGTTTAAATACACTGCACTGTATTGTCCTGCGGCCCGGGAGCGGCGCTCCGACGTGGGTGTCGAGGAAACGCCGAGCACCGAATACCCTAAACTGAAGTCTACTGAGAGTTTGAAGATCCTCTCTGTTAGGAATGAAACTGTTCAAGGTCTTAGTCAACTTCACCGACAAACTCTGACATCCTGAGTAGTTGGCAATGTAACAAAACACGCATGCACACATACTCTTCCTTATACTGTACAGAGCGCTGAGGAATAAACATACAATAAAGGCTAATCGCCTTTTGGCTGCCCTTCAAAAGCGTATAGATTGATTCAGTATTTGGGACATGTAAGCCATGTATCTCCGCTGGTCAAAGTGATGGTGCACTAAATCTACACTTTGCTGGATAAGCGTTGTAAAATTCAATAGAGTTAGCAGCACAAACTCGGGAGTCGGCCATTGTTGTTGTTGTCCACCTACTCGCGCACGGCTAATAACTGGAAGCGTTATTTGCAAGTCCAAACAGTCTCTGTTTTCAGAGGACCTATAGGCAGTTTACATAACGACGAAGATTGCACTCTGGAAACCATTTTTAAAACTTTGCCTTTTCAGGCACCCAAAACACTACTGCTGTGTAAACAAACAGACAAAAGGTTACCGTTTTCGGCTGAAATCAAAATCTTGTAAACAGCTCCTCCGTCACTGAACTTAACCACTGGGCCATGTTTGTGTTGCTCTAACCTTTTGGAGATGTTTTCATGCAAATATCTGACAAATAATTTGTTTTGCTGTGAGCTTTATTGTACTAACAGATTCAAGTCTGAGCTACACTTTATATAACCAGTCAAATTCTTATGTTATTGTATTGACATGTTAGCAGCTATCTGTGTCTATGAGAACCATACCTGGACTTTTAACTTAGCTGGAGGCAGGAAATGAATTAGTTACTGTATAAATGTAAACACTTTTTGTTTACGTCCTGATGTAGCTCCACCCTTTAATCCAAATATGGTCACTTCTGACTTCTAGGTTCAGACCCCACAAAAATAAACATGAATACAGTTTCAGTTTTTTGATATTTGAGTTTTGCACAGCTCTGTTCGTTGTGATTTATTTTTTCATCTAAATGATTCTGAACTGTTTGATTCACAACTGCTTGTTGTGTGTATTTTTTTGACAGGATTTGATTTTCTTTGGATTTTAACACAGTCCCTTTCCCTCCCTCAGTACTGACTGACAGGCTTGTTATCTTTCTCTGACCTGGTTTATATTTCTGTAGTATTCTGTCATTTATTTCTCTTACTGTTAATTTTTTTCTGCCTGAATCAGATCTCAGGTCTGTTCTCACCCTCAGCAGAAGCAGAAGCAGCAGCAGCGTGGCGTCTCTCCGCCTGTTAATCTGTTTGCACATTTGCTGCGCTAACAATGTGTTGACAACACGCTGACATCACCCAGATGTCAGAGGCATCTGCCTTCTGCAGCCGACCGAATCAAATCTCTCTCATTGTTCCTCCTGCTGCTTCACCTCCAACACATGGATCGTTTAAAACTGAAACAGATCAGATTTTGTCCCCAGAATCAGAGAATTATAGCATTTATTGTTGGAGTCGACATCATAATATTGATTAGTAACAGATTTAAAAATAATGTAAACAGAATGATTATTATCTGCTGCAGGTGTAACAGCTTTAAATATGCAAAATCACTCACCACTGTAGAACGGTTCACATCTGCAGGTGATTGGCTCTTTTTTGGCCTTTGTGTCTCAGAAAAAATCTGTTTGAAATGGTTCAGATGACTATCTTCTTTCTCCAAGTTAACCTTAAAGAGTTGTTTGTCATAGAGCTGTAGGGACACTTAGCAAAACACAACAAAGAAGAATACTTTGGAAAATGTTGGAACTTTTTGAGGAAAGATTGTGCAAGTTTGTGAGGAACTATAAACGTATTTGGTTAAGTCGCCTGGGCACAGGAACGGACAACTACAGAGCAGCTGGACGGAGATCGGACTGGGAAGTGAATGTCCATGTGAGACCGCGCCCTGAGTGGAAGCATTTTTTAAAATCTATTCCAACGAAAAGGATGCAGAGTGTATTGTTAGTGATAGTTTTACTGTTTAAAACATATATATCTATTTTCAAACACAAAGGAAGCATAAATGAGAATCTATACTTGAGGTGTACTCGTGTATTTTAAAGGGAACCAGGCTCGCTGTTTCAACCTGTTTCATGTCTTTATGCAAAGCCCATCTCCAAGAGTCGTCTTCAGCTCAGTGACATGAGACTGAGAGTGTGACTAAGACAGAGAAAAAGAGGATTTCCCAACATGTTGAAGTATTCCTTAAAGGTTTCTGACACAGATGAAGTAAATGTGAATCAGTTCCTGGTCCTGACACATACATTTAAAGTAAAAAATTGAAACATGTTCCTGAGCTGATCTGTGGATTCTGTTGATCTCTGTTTAATGAAACTCTCCATGTTGAAGGGCGTCTGTGTAATTAATGAAGCAGAGTTCAGGAGGCTCAGCGCTGATGTGGGAACGAAGCCGGAGGTAATCCTTGTGTAATGTTTGGATTTTCTTAATGACAGAACGAGTCCCCGCTAATGAACCTGTGAGCAGCTCTCCGTCTGCTCGGCAGCTCCGTGTTTCTGCAGTTTGGGGTCAGTCAGAACGATTCCCATCCAGACGACCTGCACACGCTTTAATATGCACGTCACAGACTTAGAAATCCTCCTCAGAGTGAGACCTCGCCGCAATGTCTGTAAATGTGAGTTCATCTCAGGCGCTGACTGGAATTCAGATTCAGTCTGCTGGAAAATAAGGGTCGAATTAGGATTTACACCTTCTGTTCGAATGAGTCCAACTCGATTCAGCCTCTTTCATGAAGTCATTTATGATTTGTGACTTTTCAGGGATGGATTGCAATCAGCTCTGTCAGAATAAGGGCAAAAGATACTGAGATATTTTGACTGAGTTTAAAAACACTGGGGCCTACATTACCCAGAATGCAGCTGATACAGCCTTGACTTTTAACCACATGTAAGCAGATTACCAACTTAAAAAATTAAACACTGAAAGCTAAATGTATCAGTTAAAGGTTGTCAAAATGATCGATACTTTGATTATATTCAAGACCACGTGTTTGAACAAATAAAATCTCTGTAATTTTGTTATTTAATGATCGATAGCATTCGATTAGTACAGAAACTTTTGTAAAATGAAGATTTAGTCATATTTTTAATCACAATCTGCCACTAGAGAAAGTAAGAGAGCAATGTCAAAATTGCACAAATACAATGGCAACATATTTGTATGCCGAATACAAAATATACAAAATATATAGCAGGCAAACCATAGACTTTATAAAGGGAGAGGATGTGATGCTTCCTTTTAGTTTGTGAACGACCATTTATGAGCCAAATTCAAAGCAACATTATGTGGGAATTTGGTTTGGCCACTTTGGCGCCCACAAAATGTCTCTGAGTGCAACTGCACTGTCGTAAAACACACATAGTGCTGCTTACTCCAACCCCTCATAGACAACGTGCATTTGTTGACAAGCAGAGGGTAGAGAAGCTGGCAAACACATTTTGAGAATCGAAAGAATAATGTCGACTGATAAGGGTCGGTAATATTACCGGATTTTGCACAAATATGACTCTGCTAGCCTCTGCAGCCCGTAATTTGCAAATGATGTGTACTGTATTCATGTGTATATGTGTACACAACAACATATTCAGCCGAACACGGTAACCGTATATTGAATTTTGGCGGTTCTTTTTCACAACAACAGCATTTTCAGGTGCCTGTAAATGCAAAGTTTTGAAAGCGGGTTCCAGAGTGCAAACTTTAGAAAAAGGCTCTGTTTCCGCCATCGTATAAACTGGCAATATGCAGATTATCTGAAATCAGAGACCTTTCATACATGTGCATTATTTCTCCAGCAAAGTGTAGATTTACTGCACCATCAATCTGACCAGCGGAGACGCATGGCTTTCACAGCAACCCCTCCTCATCAATGGTCCACACAAAAGTGTTTGCGTTAGGCCTTTTTGATTGTTTACATCTCACTGCTCTGTAGAAGGAAGAGTATGTGTCCATGCAGGTGTTGTTTAAATACATTGCCAACTACTGGCCTGGCATGTATGCTGTACAGCAGTATTTTTTGTCGTTTTCAAATAGAGTAAATCTGTGATTTGGAGACTTCATGATCGATATTTCATGTCCACTATAGCCAGTGATGGGATTATTTGTGTATATTTAGTTTCTTTATGAACCGAGGAGTGTCTGCATTCATCACAGATTACTTTTATATGATCATATTGAAACATTTTAGCACAACAACAAATAAAGGTCAGCCTATTGATCGAGCCGGTTTGACTGGATTAAAACGTTCTGACAAATAACTACACGATGGTTGATAAAGTCTTTTTCAGTTAGAGTGTGTAACGTTATTTAAGTAGAACAAATCAACGTTCGACATGTATGAGAAGATGTTAAAACAAAGCAGTTAGGATTAAATAATTCATAGTTTAACACAGATCAAACGTTGACCTTGTGTCTAATGAAACATTAACAGGATTATAAAAACAGGAACGTCTTTCTGCCGAGAGACAACAGGACGTCTGATCATCCTCACAGTTTACAACTCTTCACTGGTATCACACTCGTTATAATCTCATTACTGGATTAAATTATCTGTTCACTGGAACCTTTGTTATTCTTATATTAGTATGTCAGTGTGTGTTGTTTCAGCTCTGTGTCACCCTGAACACAGACAAGAAGGAAGAGGAGGAGGCTTTTGAACAAACCTCCTGAGCTTTTTGTCTCTGCTGTCTGTGAAACATAATATGAAAGTGAACATTCACTGACCTTTGACCCTGACCAGACTGCTACATAAGCATGTGATGATTAAAAAGTATTGTATGTATTTTGGGGTGTTTGTCATAAAAGTGATTTGAATATCTAACTAAACAGTATAAATTAGTCAGATTTTTCTGTTTTATTAAATTGATTTGATTCTCTAAATAAGATATCTACTGAATTAAATCATAAAATGACCTCACTATAACATCAGACATTAAGGAAACATGCTATGTTGAAGTGCTGGATTCTCTGTCAACAATGCAGCAGCCAGTATGTCTTTCTGCTAAGCTTCAATTCCGGTCCTGAATGGTTTGTTTTTGTTTTTAACAGAGAAGGTAGGCGGATTTATGGCACCCCCACACGTTCTTTGTGGATGCCCCTCGGTTTGCAGGCTAAGGGCAAACCAACAAGTGTTGCAGCGAAAGAACCTGGTAAGAGAAATGACTGATTCTACCCAACCTAAAAAGCCTCTGCATTTTTCTAATAAGCTCCACGCCCGGAAACTTGGTATGGAGATGCTTTAGAAAAATGGAAAGAAGTTAGAATGCAGAAAGGTTTCGGGGCACTGAGCTATAACGCGCGCCTCATGTATGGAGGCAATGGTCTTCTGCACAGCAGCCTTGGGTTCGGGTCCGACCTCGGCCCTTTGCTGCATTTCGTCCCCCATTCTCTCCTCCCAGCATTTCCTGTCTCTCTTTAACTGAAAGGCAAAAAGGCCCAAAAAATATCTTTAAAAAAAAATGAATGCAGAAGGGTTTCAAGACCAATGCAGAGCAGGTTAAATAGCCTACTAAGAAGGGTTACAGAGAGTTGTGGGGGTGTTCAGTCTGATCAGGATGAATAGACCTGAAATCAGCTCTGACATCACTTCCTGTTTCTTCTGCGGCCTGCAGAGATGCTCCGACACGTTGTGTTGAGTTCAGGCTCTGGAGGAAAACTCGTCACTCTTCTCTGATGTGCTCTAATGTGTCAGGGTTAATTGGAGTAATCAGGAGGGTTAATGATCCCTCCGCTGTGTCTGCCAGGGACACAGAGTGTTATCAAAGCAACGCCGGCGGCGTGGAGGGGTGACACCTCTTTAACAAGTGGGACACAGGCGAGAATGGCGGGTTAAATATTCACTGAGAGGCAAGAAGAGGTTAACATCATGGCGGGGGGTTAGACGCCTGGCAGAAAGTTTACACACCAGAGAGTGAAAAGATATTTGCCTTTTTACAGCTGAGAATATAAAAGACTACTTTGTGGAAAAGGACGAGGACAGAGGGCATCATTTTTGTACTGATAGTTGATCACCCGTTTTTGGATGAGGTCAAAATAATAAGAAATATAAAAGACATACAAATAATTCCAAATAAAAACATTAAATTATGAACTCTAGATGAGCAGCAGACTCCTGCAGCTTCACACAGTGTCTGTGTGCTGAAAATCACAGCAAAGCTTTTGCATTCACGAGTGTGTGTTAGTGTGTGTTTTTATGTGTTAGTGTGTGTTTTTATGTGTTAGTGTGTGTATATGTGATGTACATGTTTTCTGCCCCCTGGTGGTGGGATGTCGACATTAAAACAAACTCTGCAGCTCTACTTGGAGCGAACAAACAACCTGAAACAATCAGAGACTTTATAACAGACCCTACCTACTGATTATAAACTCACAAAATTATTAATACAGAGGAATATTAATTCTTATGTGAAAAACAATATTACAATTGTTATGAGGATCCCATCAGTACCACATTGGAGAGACAACATACATCAGGTGTTTTTTCTGATTTTGAAAAAATATGTGTAAAAACTTGTTCAACACGTCTTTAACATACTGTCATCTGATAGAATGATGCAGTCATGGAAACACAGGCGTGAACTTCATGCATATGTATTTAAGATAATGTCCCAGCTTTCCACAAATGTCCTGTTTTATTACAAAGTCCTCGATTGTAACCAAAGTTTTCTGCTACATACAAATGTTCTCCTCTTGTCACGAATGTAACATAAATGCCCTGACCTTTAAAAACATCCTCAGTTTGAACACAATTTTATTAGATTTAGAAATATACCGGTACTTACTTTATAAAGATATGTGTGTACTGTCTTCAAGAACATCGCTGGTTTAGAAAAAAATTTCTTCATTCTTTATAAATTGTCTTTATTTAAGTGCACATGTCCTTTATTTTTAAAAACACGTTACATTAAGACAATGTCTTGAAAAAGCGAAGATTTCCTTGTTTGTTTTCAACGACTGTCCCCGTCTTTTAAAACAATGTCCTCAGGTTTGTCCTCATTTCTTCAAAGGTCAAAACCTGTAACCCTGTTGCCGTTAAACAGATGAATTTGCTGTTCTAGCTTTTATGCTTCTAATGTGTATTTTTTCTGTACTGTATCTGGATGGTTTATAGATTGTATACCTTGATTATTTATTCTTCTCTTATCTATCTGACTGATTATTCATTATAACTATTTTTTTTACATATTGAGCAGCAAATGCACTGTTTCTGTTCTATGTCTGAACTGTTTCAGCGTCTGGCTCAGTGTGTTTGGAGTATCTTTGTTATTTATTGGAGCTGTGGATCTGCTGTATGTCTGTTCTTATATTTCTGATGTTGTATTTTGTGTATCTGTTGTGTCGTGAAGCCTCCTGCAGATCTAATTTCCTTCAAGATAATAACCAAGTTGAAGTTTTTACAGATGTTCACATTCAACATGACGACCCAACTTCAACTTATCTTCCTCACCTAAACAAATGTCCTCATATTTTTATATAATCGTCTTCGTCACAACTTCCCTTCATTTCTTATAAAACATCCATGTCTCTCAAAAACGTCCCTGTTCTGTAATGATGTCTTTATTTTTCCAAAAAAGAACATTTTTCATGAATGTCCCTGTTGTTCCTGCTTCACTGAATTCAGACTAAACAGCCTCACCTTCATGGATACACAGACAGATGTACGTACTTTATAGATCCCAAACTGGGAAATTGTAGAAACGGTTTGCAGCTGTTTTGGGGTATCTGTAATAAACTGTCCTCTCTGATAAAAAAATTCCCTCACTTGACACAATTTCAATAATTCATAACTTTTTCTTTGATTTAAACCAAACGTCAGAACCTCAAACAAAATAAATGTAAAACTTTGTCTTAAATGTAATAAATCATGCTCTGTTATATTTAGTGATTGTTTGCAGAGATCTCTCACTGATATTGAATATAGAATAATGATAAACATTACTGTCTGATCAGTGCAGTATTGGTCTCTGTCTGATTGAGATTCTGTGATTCTCCGATTCATTTCTGTGTGTTTCTTTCAGGGAAAGTCAGACTATACCCTGCAGGTACACAGACAAATAAAAAGGGCAAGCGAGGCAGAGTTTATACACAAAGAGAGAGAGAGAGAGAGAGAGAGAGAGAGAGAGAGAGAGAGAGAGAGAGAGAGAGAGAGAGAGAGAGAGAGAGAGAGCAGCGGGTGGAGTTTTAATTTGAAAAGCCTTCAGGTGGAGTTCAGAGACAAAGAAAAGAAAAACAGTGTTTTCATTATTTATCTGTCATACATGTCGGGATGACTTATTCATTTTACACACATCACTTATTCATGTGTGTGTGTGTGTGTGTGTGTGTGTTTGTATGTGACCTTTTGTTTTTTTTAGTAACACCAGTTTTGTTGATTTTCATTAACACTGCACAGAAATTTTGTGATCATGCAAACCCTAAGATATTATTCAACACTTTTTGATACCGCACATTTTTATGCGATACAATCTCTGTTATTTTAATGATCAACACTACCGAAAAGTACCGAAGCTTCAAAAAAACTACATCAGTTTCACAAGACAGATGTTTCAGAAAGGAATGACTTGAGGATTACAACTTCCCTGTTCACATGGACGAATACATAAAGTGTTCCAATGACGGGTGTGTTCATGCATCAAGCGTTTAATCAAAATAAAACCTTTTGACGTACCCAGAGCTCTATATAAAGCAGCAAAGTAGCTTTTCCTTCCTGTTAATTTGAATAAAATGTGCCCTAACTTGTGCCAAAATGATCTCTGTACTTTGGTACGTCACTGCACTCTACCAGTTAAAGTTTTTTAAAGTTTTTTTACCCCTACTTTTTCCTCTCTGTTTGCTCAACCCAGCATTTATGTTTGTGACTTTAAACGAAAACTCACCAACATTAAACTGCTGTTCTCAGCGGCACAACTTCTGTAAACCTTGTCCTCAAAAATAACCAATATCGACACAACTCAGGATCATTTTGAAAATCATTGGTGTGCGTTTACTTTATCTTTTGACTGTTTCTGCCTATTGTGTGTTCAGATCATTAGTAAAAGTCTGTGATAAAACAAAGTGCAGAAATATTTAGCAGAAAAGTTGACTGTGAGTAAAAGAGGACGTTTGAGGAACATGTGTTTGGAGCTGAAGATCAGACCTCCGCCTCCAGCTGAGGTCAAGCCGTGTCGACACGGGCGACGTCTACGGGAAGCTAAAGAGGACAAACAAACATCTGGAGCAGCAGGCGGAGCCACCTGTGAGAGCGCGGCCGCTCAGTCTGCAGGTAAGGTGACCTTTTCCTCCAACACACCGCCGCCCGAGAAACACACCGCCGAGCAGCTGCTGGAGAGCTGCCCTTCAGCTCCCACACCACCTCACCCCTCCTCTCCCACCACCATCATCACCTGTCACCCCCTCTTACACACATACACACACGCACACACACACGCACACACGCACACACACACACACACACACACACACACACGCACACACACACACACACACACACACACACACACACACATGAATATTAAAAAAGGACAGACTGCTGAAACAAGAGGAAACACCCAAAGACTTTAAACACGTCAGTTTACTGAGATATTACATGTGTCAGCCTGGTGCACGTTCATTAACTTTCCTCTCTAACAGACAGTGATCTCGGCTCTAGCTAAACTGATGTGTGTGTGACGAGGTGACAGGATGAGAGTCAACCATGAATTAAACACTCAGATTTAAGAGTGTGTGATAATCTGCTGTTATCCCTGATGATGCTCTGATACATTTTCATTCTGATGTGATCTGCAGACAAACATCAGAACGACACACTTGACTTAAAGTGTCTTTAAAAATACAGTCAGCTCAATAATACATCTGTTTTTTCAGTCAGACTGAAACACGTCAGAAACCATTTGAATCCTGCTGCTGGAATTAAACTCTTGGCTGGTTCAGCTAGCAGAGCTGAGGGAGGGGTCTGTAGTTATAAGGACATATATTTAAATCAAGCACATTTATGTTCCTGAATTTCATGTTAAAGTGAACTTATCAAGAAGTAAGAGATCTTTGGATGCTCAGGTGTGAACAGGAACCCTTCTTCTTGAAGTCGTCAGATTGAAAGTTGACATATTGTGAAAAATCCGCTTAGTGTTTTTGTATAAAATGTAAAAGTGTAAAATGTATTTGGGTAACCTGAGTGTCTACCAACCCAGAAAATGTGAAATAAACCAATCCAGTCCTTTGTTTGTGGTCTGCATAAATCTCACAACACAGAGAAATGTGCTCTGTTTCAAATTTGCTCTCCTTGTGACATCACAGTGGGATTCTGGTAAAAAAAAAATACCCTCCCCTCCCCTGGTATCTCCACCCATGCACTCCAACTCCAGCCTAGAGCAAAACTTTTGTGCAGGTCCGCCAATTTTATTCTCGCTATAGAGGAGTGATGTCTACTGGGAAAACTCAGGAGGGCTCATTGCATTAAAGAGACAAACACACCAAAACGAAGCGTTCTGAGAGTGCTGGTTTATACAGGGTCACAAACATCTTCTGGTGCTTGATTTATATTTTGACCAAAGCACAGCACAGCTGTTTCATTTAGACCACAGGGGACAATTTGAAAAGGTGGAAAAGGGGTATAATACTGTATGTCCTCTTTAAAAACAAACCTGCGAAACACAGACTGAGTGAATGATGTGATTTAAATAAAAGTGGAGAATGAATCTCATTGTCTTTATTATTGTCCCTTTTTATGATGAGTTAAGAACACCTTCAATAAAGGAAATGTATATTCAACATCCTAAAAGGTTTTTGAGCACTGATGATGACAGGATGAAGGGGTTGTTGACTCTCAATAAGATGGACACTTTTGTCTCAAAAGCCTGGAAGGCGTTTAAAACAGCCTCAGCTGCCCAAAGTGCTTAACAGACCAGGCGTAAAAACATCTACAACAAACAAATACTTTTTTTTAAATTCAGATATTGGATTTGATTTAATTTATTTCAAATGCCAGGGAAAAAGGTTTTGAGTTGTGCTTTGAATGAATTTAATGAATTAGCGCCTCTGATGAGTGGAGGCAATTGATTCCACAGGGGGGCCAACTGAGAAGGCACGGTCGACCCTGAGTTTCCATTGAGCTTGAGGGACGGCAAGGAGAGAGTGCTCAGAGGACCTGACTAGTTATGTGTCTACTTTCGGTTTCTGATCTCTTTGTATGATGTTGTCTTGTAAGTCTGTTTTGGCCTTGGCTCATAGTTTATGCATGACAGACACTACAAGAAAACTAAATCAATCAAATAATAGAAACTTTAATTCTCGCATCAGGATGTAAAATAAACAGTGGGAACTCTCAGTGTCATGTCAGCAGATGATGATGTTTTTGTTCTGCATACAAAAGGACATTGGCAGCAGAGGAGCTCCCCAACCTTCAGTGAAGTGATCTGCGTTACTGCCACCCGACGTTCTTGACGCCCAGCAAGTTTTCAGTTTAATTTGAATCTTTTTGACAGAAACTCTGAGATGTTAATTAACAGACTGTTATCAGACGAGTCTAAAGTTAATTTATCTCTAGCACTTAATAGTGTATTTAAGGATGAGGATAATTTAATTCATTCAGTGTAAATTACAGCATGAACAAAAGATGAACATTTGATTCAGAAATTAAAATTATATCATCAAATATAATTTGATAATAACACGTCTGTGGTGATAATTGAAGTTCAAGTTTTGAAAGTTGTAATGTATTTTTTAATATATACATATAAAATGTGAAATAAATGTTAGGGTTCTGACTTCTGTTGATTCATTGAGCTACACCTGCTGGCTGTGATTGGCTGATGAAGTGCACCTGTGAGAACTGACCAATCAGAGAGCTTCAGGGATAAAAACCAGGAAGAGGCTTCAGTCTCGAGCCTCTTTGTGTCAAATAGCTTCTGAGGGTTTAGTTTAGTTTGGGTTCTTTTTGTGTTTTGAAGACAAACTTTTCTTTTAACTTTCTGTCTCTCAGATCATTTAAAAGACGACTCAGAAACATCAAAAAGGTCAGACTTCACACAGGAGATCTGTTCTACTGAGAAATACCAAATACCACACGAGTTTACACTTTTTGAGTGTCGACGGTCTGATAGTTGGTGAATGAATCTGTAAGTGTGTGAAAATCACACACTAACAGATTATGTTAGTGTGTGATTTAAA